>JAODAL010026274.1:0-57057 GCA_025379985.1 Phyllomedusa bahiana
TTTTTATAAAGTGAAACCCCCATGCCCGGGAGATGCCCCCATGGGCCAGGCAGATGCCCCCCTTTATAGGGGAAAACCCCCTGCCCGACAGATGCCCCCATGACCCGGCAATGCCCCCTTTATCAGACGGGCCCCTTTTTGCCAGTGGATTTCCCCCCCGCAGGCAATTTCCCCCCTTTTTCCAGGGGGAGCCCCCTTTATCAGGGGATGCCCCCTGAGCTAGGCAGAAGCCCCCCTTTATCCCGGGAATGCCCCTGAGCCAGGCAGATGCCCCCTTTAAACAAGGGGTGCCCCCCCTTCCAGCAGATGCCCCCTTATCCAGGAGATGCACCCCTGAGCCGCAGGTGCCCCTTTATCCAGGAAATGCCCCCCTGCCCGCGGGCCCCTTTATCCAGGGAAGCCCCATGCCAGGCAGAGCCCCCCCTGCCCGCGGATGCCCCCCCTTTATCCAGGCGGGGTCCCCCATGCCAGGCATCCCCCAGACCCGGCAGATGCCTCCCCTGACCCCGGCAGTGCCCCCTTTTCTAGTAACAATAAAAAATAAAACCTATTACATTCCCTACAAGCACCCGTCACTCAACCACCCCCCTCAAGGAAACACCCCCCCTCCCCCCAACACCCCCCACAGGCAAATCAACAACCCCTCCCCACACACAACACCCCCCCACAGGCAAACAACCCCCTAACACACACCCCTCCCCCCAAGGAATCAGCCACCCCCTTTCCCCACACAAACCCCCCTCCCACACGCAATCAGCCCCCCCCTCCCCAAAACCACACCCCCCAAGGCAATCAGCCCCCCCCACCCACCACACCCCTCCCCCCACAGACACACACCCCCCCCCCCACAACACACCCCTCTCCCTCATAGACAGTCAGCCACCCCCCCCCCCACACACACACCCCCCCTCACAGGGGGTCAGCCACCCCCCCTCCACACACCCCCTCATTTCAATCAGCCCCCCCCCCCCACAAAACCACCCCTCTCCTACAGGGAAACACCACCCCCCCCCCCAACACACCCCTCATAGGGAATCAGCACCCTTCCCACAACACCCTCACAGACAATCAGCCACCCCCCCCCCACACCAACCCCCCAAAGCAATCAGACAACCCTCCTCCCCCCCCCCACAACCCCCCCCTCACAGACAACAGCCCCCCCCCCTCCACACAAACACCCCCTCCCTACAACAATTCCCAAAAGCCTCCCCCCCCCAACCCCTCCCTCACAGACAATCGCCCCCGCCTCCCCCCAAAACAACCCCCCCCTTCCCCCCACAAAATCAGCCCCCCCCCTCCCCAACACACCCCTTCTTCAAGACAATCACCCCCCCCCCCCACAAACCCCCCTCCCCACCACACAGCCATCCGTCATCACCTGTCCCGCTGGATCCCATTCTTCTAACTCGGGGGAAAAAAGGGCGGGGCTTCGCGGGTCCGCAACCCCCCCCCCATCCCCCCCAATGCTCCACAAAGCTAGGAGAAATTGCCCGGGGGCCCGCAGGACAGAGGGTGAAGGGCCCGAAGGGGAAATTGCCCCAAAGCCCCTGAAAACACATAACTCCAGCTTCTGTAAAGGGCGGGAGGTTAAACCACAAGCGGGGGGGGGGACACGGGGGGTTGCAATATGCTATAAGTAATAACAACACAATATGAAAACCCCAGATACTATCATCTTTGTTATGCTATTGATCGCACTGTGGGTCAGTATAATAACTGTCCCTGCCTTTCCAGATAGAGTGTATATCAGAGCTTTAAACATAAAAAATGATTTTGCTCCCCCTTCTATCATTTTTTAACAGAGAGGAGGGGAAAAAAAGCACTTTTTGCTTGCAAAGGGGTTTTCTGCCACCCTCCCCCATCCTCCTCCCCCCCCTCCATACTGCAGCCCCCAGCAACACTCTGTGTGGGGATTTTGGAGGGGCAGCGATTCACTCTCTCCCCCAAATTTCCGTGCTGGGTCCCCGGTTTGGGTTTTCCTTCAAGAGGGGGCAGCAACCTACTTGTGAGCGGGAATTAAATAAAAAAGGGAAAAAGGGGGGGGAGGGGAGAAGGGGGGAAAGGGGAACATAATTTCCCTGCTTCTGCCGCTGCCTGAGCCCTCCTTGGGTGCGTCAGCTGAACGGCAAGTCCAGGTTTGTCTTGATTCTTCCCGTTGTAATGGGGAAAAGAAAAAGTCGGAACGACTAAGTGGGGGGACCCCTGATTTTTTGTAAAAATCTGCAGGGACAAGGGGGGGGGGGGAAAATTTTTCATATGGCGGGTCTGGGGTGCGAACCCAAAAGGGGGAAAGTCAACGACTCGTCAGAAAAACGTCCCCTTTTGAATCACAAAATTAACTGCCTGTAGTCATTATATGTCTGCAGAGTTGTGACACTTGTTTTTCCCACTATGGTCCCCTGTAGGTCTGTAGGGACCTGTTATATGTTATACCCCAAATGGTCACTGTAGGGGGTAATATACAGTTGTAGGGCACCTGTTTACACTGTATATCCCATTTAAATGGTCACTAATGGGGAAATATAGGTCTTTGTTACTATCTTTTATTCAGAAAATAGTATGGGGGATTTTTCGTCACTAGTGGGGTAATTTTGGTCATATTTGGCTGTAAAAACGGGTTCCTAGTTATTTTATTGGTAATGTTGGTTTGGTATAGGGGGTTTTTTGGTGCATATGATGGGGATACTTATGAGGTAATACTCTTGTATTCCCAGTAACTGCATGACCTAAAGGTCCGGTAAATGTTCCTGTCAGGAGGGGGGGGGGGGGGGGGGGATCCAAAATTTGTTCTCTATTACCCCCGCTGATTGAAATTTTTTTTAAGATAGGATTGTGGGGTATGTTTGGTTTTTCTTCCGACATGAAAAAAATTTAGTTCTCGGTTTACATAATTTGTTAAAAGATTTTTAACTCCCCGACTTTCCAACGTGATCTCAAATGGGCAGTCCTACACTACTTTTAACCTTCAAAGAGCCACATCCAGGCCTTCAGTGAGTCAACCGATAGATAGCAAAAATGCTCTTTGGGGGATTTCCCACTAATGTTTTGCCCTTTCCCAGAACCTTTTTTGGGGCCATATGGATCGTCCCCCCCCGGACATTTTTTTTTATTCACCCCCCGGAGGAAATGACATGGCGTTGGGGATTTAAATTGGGTTTAAGTAACCTCTTTGGCATGTGGTTTTGTGTTCACATTTTATTAATTTGGGGGTCAAAAATTGTGGCCAAGGTGTGGGGCAGGCCAGGGGGGGTAAAAAATTAACCAGGCAGAGTGAAGAGGATGGGGTTTTTTTAAAGTGGATGGAGGTTTTGTATGAGGCTTTTGGAAAAGGGGTTGAGTCTAAAAAGTGGATGGAGTTCTTTTTAAGCATCGCATTACTTTGGTGCTTAGATTTTCAAGCTTGGAAATAGCTTACCAAGTGTGGCGGATGGCATAGTAAGGGTCAGGAAACCTCTGTCCTTTTAAAAATGGGGGGGGGCCCTTGGGGGGTTTTAAAATTTGGGAAGTTTGGGTTTAGGGGAAAGAGTACACCAGTTTTGGAATTATATTGGAAATCTTTTTTCCCCCGGGGAAAATGGGTTTAATTTAAGGGGTGTTGGGTCAGGTGGGCACAAAGGGTAAAATGGCATGGTTTATCAAAATGTACGAAGAGGGGGATATTGCTGCGTTCAAGGATATGTGTATCCCCATTTTTATAAGATGTTATATGCTGATGTATTTGTTTTATTCATTGAATGTACATTAGTGATATGTTAATGTTAATAAATTGTTGCTGTGGCCTTTTCCACCTTAAAACAGTGTGTGAGTAGTTACTTGAGGGGTATGGTGGGAGGGTCATGGTCACGGGCAATCTTCTTATCCGTATTGGATGGGAAGGCGGGGGCTCGTGCTGGAATGGCCCTGATGGAAAAAAAAAATTCAGTTTAAACCCCCCTCCCTCCCCAGAAAGTTTTTTGTTTCAAACTAAACAGCCCTTTTAAAAGGAAAATTTGTTAAAAAAAAAAATGAAAATTTTTGTTTATCCCCTTTTTTTTTAAGACTTTTTTAAAGAATTTTTGGTTATGGTTTTTTTTCTAATTTTACATGTCACTTTCAATATATTTTTTAAAATTCTTAAGTCATGCGGTTTTCACTTTAGCCAAAAGGGCTAACAATGTCTGCACTTTTGATTGTAAAAAAAATTTTCAAATTTGGCATGATCACAAAGCGGGGTTAGGGTATTCAAAGCGTAATGTGGCCCTACAGTACTGCCGCAATAGCTTTGGTTTTGGGGGTCGCGCTGATCAGGCGTTTTCCCAAAGAGGGGGCCGCACCCGCCGGCCCCTTTTTGAAAAGATTTTTTCGGGCCAAAACCGCGCCAAAAAAATTTTTCACTTATCTCCCCCACTTACAAAACGTCAAGCGCGCGGGGGAGCCCGGGAACCCAAACTCCTAGGAGACAGGTTTACCAAATTCGGTGCGCTTTCACCGCGAAAAAGCCAAAAAGCGGCGAAGTGCCACCAAAAAAAAAACCATCCCCTTAGACGAAAGGGAGCACCAATGGAAGATAACACAGGATCCACCAGTCCCAAATAGGAGATTCACAGTTCCCCATCTCGCACACTGATTTCTTCCCCAGGTCACAAAGCATGATTAGAAAACTCTCCTATAGAATCAATGAGACTGATCCCCCGGGTTTTCCCAGGGCTAACCCCTGTTTAAAGCATTTCTATAAATGCTGATAAAGCAGTGCAGGCAAGAATGCTGTCCCCATAATCATATATAGACGACCGAATTGAGAAATCTACAATCAAAAAAAATAAACAACTAAGAATATGGATCAGGGTCTTGTTTTATTAAGTTAAAAAAAGTTGTCGACAAATTCCCTTTAAGCAGTTTGCAAGTAAAACTCATTGTTTTCTTGGGGGCCACTTCTACTTTTTTGATTTTTTAGGCTCAGGTTTTTTGGGGTTTTTTTGCTTCGGATAAAATTTCGAGGGGAAAAGGATTAGGGTAGAATACTGCTTGTTTTTAATTAAAGGAATCTATCAGCAACATTTTTTTTACTAGTTAAAACCAGATACTGATACATATTCTTTTAGTCTTAGCCCTTTTTTCATTTATGGATTGCAGATTTTTTAAATTTAGAGAACTATTTAAGGCAGCTTCATGGACATACGAGTCTGTAAACAGGAGCAGACTCATTGACTTCTAAAGGAGAGTTTTCTAGGTAAGATCAGTGAGCTGGAAGAAGTCAGTGTGCATAGAGGGGGAGCTGTGACATCTCCTAATGTGAATGATGGATCCTGTGTTATCTATGCACATTAATAAAAATAATAAAAATCTTTATTTATATGGAAAATTTCCGCAGCACTTTTCAATGAAAGGGTATAATTAAGACAAAAGACAGAATTACACAGTGGAGTATTTCAGAGAGAACAAGGTTGAGGGGGCCCTGCTCGCAAGAGATTTCAATCTATAGGGTGTTGGGGAACAAAGGGGAGAAGGGGCTGAATTTACAATGGCCTAGACTTGTTTCATAAATTGAGGGGTTTAAAAAAAAAAAAAAAAATTGGGGGTATTGCCCCCGTGTAGGGATGACAGAAATGTGTGATGAAAGGGGGGGTTTTGGGAATTAGGGGTTTTTTGGGAGGCCCCGCCCAAGAAGATGTATTTTTCGGACACTCTTAAAACTGGGGAAAGGTGGGGTTTTTTGCTGATGTACGTGGTTGGATGTTCCAGAGAACAGGTGCAGAGTGCAAATCTTGAAGGCCGGCTGGGGGGTTCGGATGATTTGGTTGTAGTTTGATGTCCGTAGCTAGCGGAGGGGAAACGGGGAGGGTGGGGAGACAGAGATGAGGGAGGAGATGAGGGGGGTGCAAGCTGTGGAAGCTTTTTGGAGAAAGTGATTAGTTTTGGTATTCGTCTGGAAGGGCAACCAGTGCAGTGACTGAACAGGGTAAGGGACGAAAACCGAGAGAAAAACAACCCTTTCCTTCAAAAATTAGAAAATTTCAAATAACATAAAAGGGGGTTAATCGGCGGAAAGGGAAAAACGCAATACCTTTTAAATTATTTCATGGGAAAAACATTTTGAAAAACTTACATACAAGGGGCGGGGGAGGATTGGGGTAAAAGGGGCAGACAATCTAAAAAACCCCAAAAGAAAGGGGGGGGGGGGACCGCTGCCTAGGTGTTACTGGGACCACATTGGGAAAGAAAGGGTTTATGGGTTGGAAGGGAAGTGGCCCCTTTTCTTTCCTTTTCCCGGAGGAGGGGGGCAAAAAGGAAAAGGATTAGGGTGAATTTCAATTGGGAGGAGGGGGTGAGGCCCACAATCCTATTGCCTAGGACCAGAATACCTTGTCCCCCCCTGAGTGTTAAGGGTATGTTTCACCCCGGTGTGTTTTCCATTTTTTGGATAAAAAAACCACATTTAAAATCTGCGTAAATCGCATCCAAAAAGTTTCCCAAAAAAGCAAGTGCTTGTTGGGGTGCGTTTTTTTGCTGCAGCAGAAACCCCCCTATGTTTTAAATAGGGGTTTTCTGCTGCTCAAAAAGTCAAGAATGACATGACATTCTTTGAATTAAAAACGCATCACGATCACTTGTCTGAACGCTGATTGGTGTTTTAATTTAAAGCAAGTAAAAATCACCTGCACATTTTAGATGCGGTTTGGTCTGTTTAGGGTAAAAAACACAACCAGGACAATCTAAAAACGGATCAAAAAATGGATCCAACACACCGTGTGAACATACCCTTATCCTGCCTGTACAGATAATGAGAATACTGCTGAAAAGTTTTTTCTACAGAACAGGAATTGTTTGTTATAAGGCTTTTAGGCCAAACTAAAATCTGCAGGATTTTTTTTTTTAAATATATATTGATAGTGATATGGAAAATAAAAAATTTTTTTAACATGAGTTAAAAAATAGTCATTTTCTGTTGATACATTCCCCTTTAACTATCCTGGGTTTGATAATTTTTTTTCAGTGTTTATAAAAAGAAAATTTTTAAATTTTGCCCGTAATATCAATGGGGGCGGCATGCTAAAAAAATCTATGCCATGAAATTTTTGAACTATTTCGAGGTTTTGCAAAAATTATCCCAGTAACAATGATTTTACCTGATTATTTAAAAAATGAAGGGAAGGTTTTTTTTACTTGCATCAGCGGTTTGTTAAACCCCTATAGAGAGGGGTGACGGGCCCATGTAATTTAAAGGGAATTTACTAGGCCCCAAAAGACACATTGCTACAATGGGTATAGGGTTTCCGTCAGGAGCGTTTTTTAAGGCCAAATTTTAAAACAATTGTAAAATGTGTCCAAATCCAACGGCAATTTTTTTCATCGCTTTTACTACGGAATTGCCAAATTTTTGCGCAGTTTTGATAAAAAAAACGGCAATTTCAGATTTCCCGCTCCCCATACTTGGGGTAGGGAAATTGGGGAAAAAAAAAAAATGTTCTATAATTTCCACCAGACAGCTGGGAGTTTTTGGAAAAACCTCGCAAAAAATCTGTGTGTGTAGACTACAGACAAATTTTTTTATCGCGTCAACCCAGACTGTTACCAACAATTTTCAGGGACTCAATATGAATCTGCCCGGGAAAACTGAAAATACGTGTTGTAGACATACCCCAACTGAAAAAAAGCCCTCGCCTTTTTGAAAAATTCAAAATTTAAATATATATATTAAAAATTATAAAAAAAAATTTTATCCAGGAAACTTAAATTTACAATTCAAACCACACCCAGACTGGCATGTGGTGGGGGGGCAATTATGTGTTACAAAGTGGAGTTTATATGACAAATAATAAAAAATGTTAAGACCACTGTAAGAAGTATTAACCACAGAACCAGAACAACTTTCTTCCTGCATGAATCTGGACACTTTTTTTGGGGGGGTTGAAAAAGAAGCAACCCTGGAGCCATTCTTTAAACCAATGTCAATAATAAATGTAAAAAGGGAAAAGACCCTTGGGGTAAATGTTTGTTTTCGTTATTTAGCATCACTCGTAAAAAGCCCCTTTTTGGGCAGCTTTGGGAAATTTGAGGGCATTTAAAAGGAAAGGTGGAAAAAAAAACCAAAAATTGGTCATAAACCCCTTGTTTTTTTAAAACTCATTATGGGTTATGGCCCAGGAAAAACAGCCCCCCTCCATTCTTGTCCAGAATTTTTAGCTTTAGAAAAAACCGAGAAGGAAATTGGGCCTTTTTTAATCTTTCATATTCATATTTGGTATGCCTGGGTTGTAAAACTCGTACAGGGGAACTTGGAGGTCATGATATCTGGCTAGGAGACTGCTATGAGGAGTCCCTGCATGTAATTATCCAGCCCTTTTGTGACCTAAAAAGGAGGAGGAGCTAAGAGGGGTTGAGTTTCCATAAAACACTTTGGGAGCAAAAGACCATTGTAAGTTCCAGGAGTTACCACCAGCATAGCTCTGTCTTCAAGTTGCACTCCTCAGCCCAGATTTTTAACCTATCAAATTGGAAAGGGTCTGCTCTTCATATTTTATCCTTTTTTGTTAATATACTGTTCTGCATGTTTTTATGTATGTCAGTTATTTTGTAACTTTTGTAACTAAGCACTGTACCTTTACATTAAAGCTAAAAAATGTGGTAGTTTTGCATTGTTGCCCTAACAAACCCCGAAAATCTCTGAAGAGTATTGACTGGTAGCATAGATTCCTTTTTTTGAGGTGTATAGAGTTCCTTTTACTCCTATCTTAAAAGGTAATGGCAGTGTGTGTTGCTGGGGCTGTGGACCGTGTGGGGGTACCTGGAGGGGCATCATCAGAAATTTCATTCAGCTACAGCGGCTGGGATCTCTCTTCCCCCATGCGAACCCCACCTCTCCGCCTCCCAGCACGCAACCACTACCGTCCCACCCCAGAAAAAGAAAAAAATATTTCTGGGGGGAACAACATTGTTTTTGGATTTTGTACTTGTTGGATTGTATTACTTACAGTTTATCTATATTGTGCTGGTCAGTACATATTAAAGGGCCAGCCAATACTGCCACATGATTAGCGTGTGTGTCGTGCCCCATGACTTCATGGTTCATAATCAGTATTGTAATTTCTATTACTGCTTTGCATTGTTCTTAAGTTTGTCCCTCTCGTCTCCCTGTATGTGTGCTCTGAGGCTTTTAGCTCCTCCCTCCTTCTAGCATTTTCCATTTTTCTGTCTGACTAAAGCACTGTATCCTCATCCTCTGCATCAGCTCTGTAAAATTTATCATCTTTTTCACCAAATACTTTGGTGTAAACTACAAGATTCAGCCTGGAATAAACTCCTGTTGGTTCTTCATACACGCCTGAGCAGTCGAGTTGATCACTGTCTGACAAGATTCTGAAGTTCATAGTTCAATACAGACTTCCATTACCACATGGGCCTGATGAATATCCACACTTGCTGTCAGATATGGAGTCAGAATAGTGAAAAGATGGTTTAGAAACACAGATAAGCTCACAGCTTCAGCAGAGATTACTACATACAGCTGCGGTGTCGTGACAGTGACAAGCAAGCGTCAGTGTGCAGTGTGCATAACAGTCACAGCTCAAATACAGCATAGAATCTTCTAGCAAGATCATCCTATTCCTCCATCTTATATCCTGTCTGTGTTACAACATGGCTGCAGGCAGCACCGCTCACAGTGACCAGCTAGAGCAGCAAGATGATAGGAATCCTACTCCACAACCTAGTGAGAGAGCAAGACGCCTAACTCACCGGACATGGAAGGTCAGAGAGAATCTTGAAAGCATAAAAAGTGAAATATTTTCTAAAGCTAATGATCAATGGGAAAAACTGTTCAGTCACATCTCCCACATCTCACAGTGTGCTTGCAATGAAACACTACTAGAAGAAGCCCTAGGACAACTCTCTGCAATGTATGAACACTATACCATTAAAGGTTCCGATTACTGCAATGTTTTACAGAAGCTTAATACCGCAGATTCTCTACAAGAATTGCTCAGCTTCCAATGCCTTAAAATTGAACGTGAAAACCTGATACGTGAAACTACGTCCAAATTACTGTCAAGAACCACGCGACTGCAGGAAGCATCATCCCGTGTTTCCAAATCTACTAGGCATGCCAAAAGATCATCTAAGTTGGGATCTTCAAGATATTCTATGCTCAGTGAACAGCTCATAAGAGCACGTGCCGAAGCTGAGGCTACTAGAATACAGGCAGAGTTTGCAAGGAAAAGGGCAGCTATGGAAGCAGAGACAGCACAAAAAAGGGCAGCTATGGAAGCAGAGACAGCACAGAAAAGGGCAGCTATGGAAGCAGTGACAGCACAAAAAAGGGCAGCTATGGAA
Source organism: Phyllomedusa bahiana (assembly GCA_025379985.1). NCBI lineage: Eukaryota > Metazoa > Chordata > Amphibia > Anura > Hylidae > Phyllomedusa > Phyllomedusa bahiana. Next base: position 10,309 of record JAODAL010026274.1, read on the forward strand.
GCAGAGACAGCACAGAAAAGGGCAGCTATGGAACATGTGACAGCACAGAAAGGCAGCTATGGAAGCAGAGACAGCACAAAAAGTGCAGCTATTGAACAGAGGACAGCATGCAATAAGAGCCGAGATGTAAACTCTGCAGAAACAATGAGAACATGCCACTCGCCATGGCAAGATTAAAGGTCTAGAACAAGCTGCTACAGAAGATGAAGAAGCAGCTCCAGCTTATGTGGAGTGTATGTAGAAGACCCTGTTAGGCGCACAAGAGACTATGTGCTAAGCCAAAACATCGAATCTCTGATTGCCACCAACATTCCTGACAGTTCAGATGTTCCTCCAGCACAACAAAGCACAGATCCCTGCATTCGAGGTCAGTACAGTCCTACACAAATGCTGCATCCTGTATCTCCTTCACATATCACACTGCACCAAGGCTGTACACCTCTGCGACCTCAATACAAAGATATACAGTCCAAACAAAATGCACAGCAAGTTGCCCAGCCCCTGGCAACCAAGCGATTCAGTTTCACATATAATCGAATGTAAACTCTGCTCTTGCATTTAATGCCTATGCAGCTCCATAATACCCTATGTCTCTTATTCAGACTACCACAAACAACAAGAACAGACACTACTCAGCCTACATTTACCTAGCCTTAAGTCGGAAAGGTCATAGATTCAGAGTTGGCAAGGTTCAAAGTCCGCCGTGAGTCTTACTAAAACTAGGCTAACAGGTTTGATGACCTGGCCTGAGAACAACAGATCCTGGAAAAGTGGCTTCAGAATGGCAATTGATGATAATGACATATTTTTTTTTTAAAGAAATAAAATTTTTTTTAAAAAAAAAAAAATTACAACAATCACGAAGAACTGGACCTGCTAGATCAAGATTGCTTGGCCCGTCAGTCTACAGATGTGTCAAGAGACTCAGAGCTGATTCATATTGCAATCAGTGGCAGGTCTATAGCTCTTGGGAGAGACTAGAACAGAGCTATGGCAGTCCTGAAGCCACAAGAATTCTCCTGTTTAACACGGCTTCAAAGTTCCCAAAAATATCTGGCGAAAGACAAAGAGAAATTCCAAGAACTCAGTTAGATCTACTTTTGGAGCTCCATCTGGCCAAAGCAGACACTCACTTGCCTGGCCTCAGTTAACCTGTACACTGCTATAGGAGTAAACCCAATAAAAAATAGTTACCAAGCTGCCATACAACATTCAAGAAAGTGACAGCCCTCGGGCACAAGATATAAATAGGAGTAGTCACGTATCCTTTTCCTCCATTCTTCAACTTCTGAGAGTTCATAAGTGACACATTGCAGATTCCAAGATGACCCAAATCTTCTTCTACAGTGAGTCTGGCGGTCCAACTCATCTCCTCCAAAAGTATGACAGTCCATGCTCTACCTACAGGAATCCTAGAGGACCAGTGTCAGTAAAAAAGACTGACATTCTTCCTGCACCTACATCATCTCTACATAAGAGCAGTCAAAGTGAGAAAAATTGAAAATCGTTTATGCCAATTCACAAGAGCCACTCCTCTCAAAAAAAGCAATTGCTTCAGAAAGGAAACCACTTCAGGAAATCCAAAGAGCTTCTGACAAAATTTGGGATAGTTAAGGTGGGGGGGGGGGGGGGGGGGGGGGGGGGGGGGGGGGGGGGGGGGAACAAATGTTGTGCTTCCACAGAACATTTGCTAAAGAAATTGTAAAGCTGTAATTAAGTGCATTGAATGTGATTGTGTTTGACCATGTGCAAGTACTTCTCCACTCAACACAGCACGGAGCCACCTCGCATCACCTGCCGTGGCAAAAGCATGGCAGTGAGAAAATTGGACCAACTGTAAATCCTACCACCGTATCTTCCTCATGCACCGAAGTATGCGGTAGAAGTTCTCTATGACAAGTCCGTGTGCAAAGATATGTCTTGTCAAGTATATCTCAAGAAACATCCAGAAAGAGTCCCAAAGTGTATGCCATCTTGGATGATCCAAAGCTATCGATCACTTGCAAGATCTGAACTCTTTGATATGTTCAACTTGTAAGGAGACCCCTACCCTTACACTTTGGTACCTGCAGTGGCGTCCACAGAGGTCTCAGAAAGAGAGCCATGGACTCTTGGTGGCTTACACTCGATAATAAGGTCAGGATACCTTTTACCAACACTTGTTGAATGCAACCAAATACCTCTAATAGAGAGGAAATTCCTACGCCAGAAATTGTGCTCTTTCGTCATAACTCATCAAGGTCTTATATTTACCATTAATACCTGTATCTTAGACAGGAACATGCAAACATCCAACTATCTGCTCGGCAGAGACATTCTCCGACGAACACAAGGTAAGCCACAATTCAATGGACCTCATGATACTCTTTTGCTCAACGCCTTGAGATCTAGGATGTGATCATAGAAACGCTATTTGCATAGACCAGGTTAAGAATCCCACTAAGAATTTCCTCATTTAAAACCCATTTTTTACCAAATGGTCGCAGCAACCCATTTTTCAACCATGTCCATAAAAACCATCTTTTACAGGGAAGAAAGAGAAAGCTCATTGGTAGTGAGAGACCACATGATCTTGAAGGAAACATTCTCTTCTCGTCCTGGGATGAACGTCATAGGTCAGCAGTTCTTTAGTCTATAACAAGTGAAGAACAACAAGCAAGTACTCACAAGAAGACAAGGAATTCTAAGATTAGGAAAGGGATTTGCCACAAGATGACCTAACAGCTGGGTAGCACCATTACCCTTTCACACACCCAAGAACAAAACTACCCAACAATCTACTCAATGCAGCGTTTTGCTAGATTCTCTTCTATCTTAAAACGCACCTTAAAGGAGAAACCAAAATGGTGAAACATCATTGTGGGACCTTTATGCAGAACATATTTGACAGGGACCATGCAGAACCTGCGACCACTACTAATAGGTAAGGAGAAGAATGCGGTACCTCCCCATCTTTTTAGTGCGTGTATCACCCTTGAAAACTTAAGCAAATTAGAGTTTGTGTTTTGAGATTCCAGCGCATCAGCATAGAAGGCAATTCTCTCAACAACAAGCTTCCACCGGGCCCAATCTCAACAACAGTCTCCTAGGATGTGCTATAACCACATCGGTCAAGAACCTGTTGCAGTAATGGCCATGACACTACAGCAAAATTACACTGCTTCATCGTGAGGGAAACCACAGGAACTACCTTAAGTCCTATGGCACAAGGAGAAAAACATCAACAGAGAGAAGTCAATGAGACTACCGGATGAAGTGCATGTCTTTGCGCAATCACCCCTCACCTGCAGTTCAAATCTATGGACTGATAAGAATAGCCCAAGCTGGGGAGAAGTGTTTGGGATCTGACGCTAGCCAGTTTGTTGAAAGAACTTTAAAGTGGTGATGCTGGACTTAAATCCTTCCCTACCAAAAAGAAGTTAATTGATTCTCCTCCACCAGAACACAATAAATGCTGTCTAATGCAAACCTCAAGGACTTCACAAGATCATCTCCACCTACAGTTCCAGAGTAAATGTCATGCTCCCTTGGTTGACCATAGCCCTACCAAAATTAAAGTTACCTAAATCTTCGTCTCTGATTCCCCTCCATACAGCGCAGATCCTAGGTTTTACTGTGGGACTTCAACAAGTGTCACCCCTATGCGCCAAACCTTTCACTGAAGCTGGGAATCCTTTCTGTGTGAACAGTGTCTACGACCCTCTTGGATTTATAGCTCAATCACCATTCATGTTAAGATGCTAACTGAAGACAGCTACTATGAGAGACTGAGAATGTAGACTGGGACACACAACTACCTCCTGGAGAAACAAACACAGGTGGAAGCATGGAAAAGTCTTTGAAAGTGTTGGAGCAACTTCAGGTCCCATCGTTCGTTATGTTTCCCATTTTTCCTTTACCGAGCTGCTGTTAGGAAATAAGTTTCAAGTCCTTCTCGGATGCATCCATGGAAACCATCAGCTGCAGTAGTCCTACCTGCAAGACGTCTGGAAGAGGACAGCAAGCCACACTGAGGATTTCTCCTAGAAAAGCCGAGCTAAACTCCAAAATCTGCGCATTCTGACCAAGTCTCGAACTTATGTGCAGCTGCCCTAGCAGTAGAATATTGCCTGATTTATAAAGGATGATGGACCATTACTACTGGCGTTCATTTTTACATACTATACAGACAGCGCAAAGATGTACTTGGATACATATACAACCAACAACGCATATTTTGTGTACAATTAGCAACAAGGGATCGCATTAGAAAGCTTTCTCACGCCCCTGAACAGGGCATTATAAACATCCTACTGACCTCAAATCCAGCTGTCCGTGGAACAAAGAATGTGCCCCTACTTCAGGTCTCATTGATCATATGTGGGTGACTTCTCCAAGTTTCTTGTTTCAGGACTCTGGTTCACTACCTACTGAAGCCAGTTATGATTTGGTGGAACCTGAGTCTGACAAGGAAATTAGGCCGACAAGTTCTACGCTCTGTAGCACAGTGGTTCCTAAGCTAAGGAGAAAAAAACAAGAGAGGACTGTTAGAGTGACCAGGTCTCACTTCACCAGCCACCGCTGGCCACTCTAACAGGCTCAGGGACGCAAATTATTAGAGTTACAACAACAGGTGATATGGGATGCCACATGCATTACAGGTATGCTTTATATCTTCCTGACTGCTGGTATCCATACTCTGCAAAGATGTGAGTATGTTTATCTACTAACATTCATTTTGTGAGACATCCCGAGCATCTATTAAGTCCCTATTTATTGTATCACACTGATAGCCCTATCTTTGGTTCCTATGTGTTCCAAATTAACCCCTGACGCGAACTGGATATAAAATAGGATGATCGAACATTTGGGAGGGGATTCCTTCATAATGTTTATAGGGTAAGTCTGGTATAAGGGTCGAGGTTCCCTGACGAGGATTTTTCCTGTGTCTATTGAGTATCCAGGTGTTGTAGTTTACCCTATTCTAGGTTTAACAGGGCCCTATTGTCCCTTGCTTAATTTTCTGTTGTGTCTTGTTTTTAAAGTTCTTGGTAGCGCGGGCGCTATTTTTTTAAAATTTCACATTAAAGGTTAAGTTTTAATGACCATTTTATCCCCCTTTTTTTTCGGGTTTTAGGGTTTCTAAGGCTGAAATTACATTTTTTCCTTTAAATTGGGTGGGTTTCATCCTTTTTTGTATTCCAAAGTTTAAGGATAAGGGGACATATCGCTGAAAGGCTTCTCAAAAAGGGAAAGGGACTCCAAAGTGGGGTTTAAAGGTTTGACTAAAGGGGGGGTGACCCCGGGGAAAAAGGATTTTACATCGGGAACTGCCACCCTTGCCCATTCCTTTAACATTCCCACGGGATTTCCCAGGGGGTTGGGCCCGGGGTTTTGGGATTTTTGCAAATTCCCCAATCCGAAAAATGGGTTTGACTTGGTTTTTTTGTTTCCCAATTGGATTATTTTTCACGGAAAGTATTTGTTTTAAGAATATTACCCTAGATTTTAATGTTGATTTTTTGCATGTTTTTTTTTTTTTACGGTTTCAGAAAAAAAAGGGTTTTTATTACTGAAAATTTTTTTTTAGGGGAAACCCTAAAGTTTTTCGACGGCGAGTGTCGTGCCCCATATTCAGGGTTTCATAATCAGTTTTGTATTTCTATTATTTCCCTTTGCATTTTTAAATTTTGTCCTTTCGTTCCCCCTGTATGTGTGCTCTGGGGGCCCTTTTAGCTCCTCCCTCCTTCTGGGAAATTTTCCCCATCTTTCTGTCTGCTAAAGCACTGTACCCCTCACCCTCTGCATCGTCTGTAAAGTTATCTTCTTTTCACCTACAATTTTGGTTAAACACAAGATTACCTGGAATAAATCCTTTTGGTTCTTCATAAAACGCTGAGCATTCGGGGTTGATCACGGGTTTGACAGTTTCTAAGTAAGTTTTACAGTTCAATACAGACTTCCATTACCACATGGGCCTGATGAATTTCTACACTTGCTGTCAGATATGGATTCAGAAAAGTGTGTCAACACCAAAAAATTTTAGTTTCTGACCAAACCAGTATACTCAGACCAATAAATTCAATAACAAAAATATACAGAAAGACCGAATAATACCGCCACATTTCACTACCGTATATTCAGCAATACCACTAAAACATTACTGACCAAACCAGCACATCATAACCAATATAACCAAATAACAACAATATACAAAGACCAAATAATACCACAACATCATCACCACATATCTCCACTATAAAGATACTGAATAATACTACCATAATGTTACTGAATATAAACCATTACACCAAGACCGATATTTCAGCTATACAGTGACCCTATAGTGGTAGGTTCATTTATATTTAGTGACCCACAGGTGACGTCTCGTCTTATGAGTCATTCACTTCCCCCTTTTCTTCTCTATTCTGCCCAAACCACCATGACGACTTCTCCTGACAACTCATCTCTGCAGAATTTACAACACAAACACCTGTGACTCCTCCCTTTTTTTATCATCTTCCCACAAGGGCACCCCTTATGTACAAACTCCCCATCCATAGTGCCACAAATGTTAATAATTACCCCTTCGTACCCTGGTAGCTAGGCATATAGTCACCCATGAGTAGTTAGTTATGTAAGGCTCCGAATAGGTATATAGGTCCCCCTCTTGTAGGTAGGTGTTTAGGGCCTCCAGAAGGGAGGTAGGTAGAGTCCCCCAGTAGGTAGGTAGAGTCCCCCCAGTAGGTAGAGTCCCCCTGGTAGGTAGTTAGATAGAGGCCCCCCAGGTAGGAACTCCCAATTGGTAGGTAGATTTGGGGCCACCTAGCAGCTAGGTAGGTTATAGGCCTCCAGTAGGTAGGTAGGTACATAGAGGGCCCCACAGAAGATAGGTAAATTGGAGCCCCCAAAGTAGGTACTTTGCTCTCCACACTCCCCGGCTTCTCCATCTGCTCTCAGCCCGAAGCCTGCTGCTTTAGGCTTGGGGCCTAGTACATGAAGCAGCACAGGTGGCGTGATGACATCAATTCATTGCGCCACCTGCACTGTGTCACACGGCAGGGGCAGAGAGCAGATAGCTCTCTCTGTCCCGCCATACATCTCAATTGTATGCACGTCACAAGGATGCACATACAAATGAGATTGTTAAAAGGACTGAAAAAAACAGGCCTGCAACCATTACTGTGAAGCAAGGGCACGGTGGCAGTCGCATGCCCACCCCCCCTTGTTTCACAGACTGGCCGTTCCCCACACAACAGTACAAACTGTACTGCCCTAACTGTGGCTCTGGGTACATGTGTTGCTCTTATGGTAGGCTGAGTGGAAGCCGAGTGGAAGCTGTTGTGGCCTAGTTTTTTCCGGAGTTGCCCCCCAGTTGCGCAGAAGGCGGTGAGCCCAGTATTGTGTGTCTGAGATGGGTTGTGCCCTAGAGACCCCTCTGCATTTGGATTCCCCTTTCCCTGGCACATAAATGAGGATGGCAGTGGGATCTAATTCTCTGTCTCCTTTATTGTGTAAGCTTGTGCCCTCGATATTCCATTCATTTACCCCCGTTCAATGACAATTGATGGCAGCAGTGGGATCTAATTCTCTGTCTCCTTTATTATGTGCCCTTGATATTCTTTCCCTTGTGCCCCAGTTTCATGACACATTATATAAATATTTTGGTGTTATTTAACATGATTCCATCAATAAATTATATGATATCGAATAAATGTCTAAAACAGCAGAAGTGTATACAGAAGATAAGCAAAAATACAAAGAGTGTCTACGGTAGTACAGCATGTGCAAATGTATGATCTATTCATATTAAAGAGAAGTATGTCATGACATATGGCTCATGATGGAGCATCATACAGTACTGCATGGAGTCCCTTTAAAACTTTTCATTAATGCCCATTTTGTAGGTTTTAGAGATGATATTCAGCTGTATATATGTTGGATTTGAAATTGACATTATTTACACTCCATGTCCAGCCAAAGGATTAATGTCTGCTGACAATATCAGGAAGGACAAGTCAGACCAGAATAGATTACATCTACGTTGCCATAAATACATGCAATCCCCCTCACATGTTGTAAATCCTGTTTGTTGAATAAACAATGGACACTGCTATCTGTTTGAGATTCATAGAAGACAACTTCCCTCCTGGCAGGAAGTTAGACACCTGGATGGGTAACCCCCACCCTTCAGGGACATGTGATTGATGATTCAACCAGGCCTGGGGGGAGCCACTGAAACAATGACCTGTCCAACAAGGCTGTTGACCTCTGGATCAAGAAGGACATCTACTGGAAGAAGTGAACTCTACAATGATTTCTGTAGACTGTATAAGAACTGGGTTGATTGGTTAAGATAGCTCTTGGAGGTGTTCCAGGGATGGGCGATGTGTGTGTGTGTGACTGGTATATAAGATGGCACACAAGGCTAGTTAGGTCTCTTCCCAGCATCCTTCCTAATACCCTCTCCTCTCCCCTCTGTCCCTTTAGTTAGTTAGGCTTCCTATTTGTATATATATTTATATTATCCTTTATAATAAACCCTTTAAAGATCCAATTGTTCTTGTTTAGTTATGATTAGTGTTGAGCGATTATTATCGACAAAGTTGAAATCGGCACGGTTTTTATGTTGATCTGATTTTTTCGATCACGCGATAATTTAGGTTAAAATCTGTGCATAATTTATTAATATCGCGCCATTTTCGGTGCTTCCTGTCATTTTGGCGGCCAGCAAATCAGCTTAGAGAATAGAGCAGGGTGAGCTGGGTGTGCGACGTCATGACTGGGATGTGTATGGTTGTGATTGGCTGGAAAAATCACATGACCTCGTTTTACATAGAACAGCCCTTCCTGTTCATGATCAGTGTGTGTCAGCGTCTCATAGCAGTAGGACGTGCACTCTGCCTCTGTCCAAACAGCTCAGCAAACAGCTCAGCGAAATTATTTTATTTTTTCACAGAGACAGCTCTACTTTTAGCTGTGATCCTTAGAAGCTAGTTAGATCAGAGATTTGCAGATTTTAGGTAGTTAGGCAGAGAATTTTAAAGGAGCATCTACCGCTGTAAAGTCATGGGGTGGAGTGGGGGGGGTTGGGGGGGGCCCGCAGGCGAACACAGACAAGCTCTATAAAGGATACTGGATATTGTACAGCCAAAACTTTGTTTAGACATTGCATTGCCTTATATTAGGATACAGATCTTTTCTAGTAACTGCAGGGTCTATTTGTTAGGTGCAAAACTCCACTTTTATTCTCAGTATACATTTCAGATAGGTGTTCTTTTTCAATTTTGCCCAGTCCAGCTTTGTTGATATAGCCACCTTGTACTTAAATTTGAATACAGCAATTTTGTAGTCACCACAGGTTGATAGGTGCCAAAAAATACCTTTTATTTCATAGAGCCACCTTGTACTTAAATTTGAATACAGCAATTTTGTAGTCACCGCAGGTGTATTTATAGGTGCAAAAACCACCGTTTGTTATCCGTACACAATTTAATTACGTGTTTTTCACTTTGGCGCAGTCCAGCTTTGTTCATAGAGCCACCTTGCACTTAAATTTGAATACAGCAATTTTGTAGTCACCGCAGGTGTATTTATAGGTGCAAAAAACACCGTTTGTTATCCGTACACAATTTAATTAAGTGTTTTTCACTTTGGCGCAGTCCAGCTTTGTTCATAGAGCCACCTTGCACTTAAATTTGAATACAGCAATTTTGTAGTCACCGCAGGTGTATTTATAGGTGCAAAAACCACCTTTTATTATCCGTATACATTTCAAATAGGTGTTTTTTTTACTTTGGTGCGGCCCAGTTTTGTTCATAGAGCCACCTTGCACTTAAATTTGAATACAGCAATTTTGTACTCACAGGTATTATGGTGCAAAACACCGTTTGTATCCGTACACAATTTAATTATATGTTTCACTTGGCGCAGTCCGCTTTGTATAGAGCCACCTTGCACTTAATTGAATACGCATTTTGTAGTCACACAGGTTATTATGCAAAACCACCGTTTGTTATCCGTACACAATTTAATTACGTGTTTTTCACTTTGGCGCAGTCCAGCTTTGTTCATAGAGCCACCTTGCACTTAAATTTGAATACAGCAATTTTGTAGTCACCGCAGGTGTATTTATAGGTGCAAAAACCACCGTTTGTTATCCGTACACAATTTAATTACGTGTTTTTCACTTTGGCGCAGTCCAGCTTTGTTCATAGAGCCACCTTGCACTTAAATTTGAATACAGCAATTTTGTAGTCACCGCAGGTGTATTTATAGGTGCAAAAACCACCTTTTATTATCCGTATACATTTCAAATAGGTGTTTTTTTTACTTTGGCGCAGTCCAGCTTTGTTCATAGAGCCACCTTGCACTTAAATTTGAATACAGCAATTTTGTAGTCACCGCAGGTGTATTTATAGGTGCAAAAACCACCTTTTTTATCCGTATATATTTCAAATAGGTGTTTTTTTTTACTTTGGTGCGGCCCAGTTTTGTTCATAGCGCCACCTTGCACTTAAATTTGAATACAGCAATTTTGTAGTCACCGCAGGTGTATTTATAGGTGCAAAAACCACCTTTTATTATCCGTATACATTTCAAATAGGTGTTTTTTTTACTTTGGTGCGGCCCAGTTTTGTTCATAGAGCCACCTTGCACTTAAATTTGAATACAGCAATTTTGTAGTCACCGCAGGTGTATTTATAGGTGCAAAAAACACCTTTTATTATCCGTATACATTTCAAATAGGTGTTTTTTTTACTTTGGTGCGGCCCAGTTTTGTTCATAGAGTCACCTTGCACTTAAATTTGAATACAGCAATTTTGTAGTCACCGCAGGTGTATTTATAGGTGCAAAAAACACCGTTTGTTATCCGTATAATTTTTAAATAGCTGTATTGCACGTGGTGCGGCCCTAGTTTTTTTTCAAATAGCCACGTTGTACGACAATTCTGATAGAAAAATTTTCTAGCAACTGTTCTCGTTTGTCATTGCTGCAAAAAACGCAATTTCTCATCCGTGTAACTTCTGAATAGTTTTATTGCGCTCGTTGAATCTCAGTTTGGCGCAGATAGCGCACTTGTATGATAGTTTGTAGAAAACTATCAATTCCTAGTCCTACTGGGCAGTTGTAAATCCCTGGGACTGAAGGAAGAACACTGTTGATTTTGTCTTACGGTTCTTCCACCAGACCGCATTTCACAGGTATTCGCTAGAAAAATTCCGGTTTCTAATCCTAGTTGGCTGTAGGAAATTAGAGGGATTTAAGAATAGCTGTGATTTGCCGTCTTTTAATAAGAGACTGTCAAAAACTCTTCCATACCTTCTTAAATTTTTATCTTTCTGAACATGGAGCGAAATGCAGGTGGTAAGCGAGCAAAGAGGGGTGTAGGACATGTAGGTAGAGGTACGAGAGAAGGTGCTGGCAACAACACGCATGCCAGCTGATCGTCGGTTGCAGGACTGTCAGGCCTGTCATCGCTGGGTCAGGGCCCTGTGAATCTCAGTAACGAACAGCGTCATTACTGAGATTCAGTGGTTAATGCAACCTGCATCCAGCAGTTTTACCTCCTCCTCCTCCCAGTCACTGCCACAAATGTCGTCATCAGCATCATCAGCATCCGTCCAACATGAAGCGAAGGCAGCCCAAATGTCAACTCGTGTACCCACCACTGTGGATAATCCATTTTCTGAAGACCTCTTTGATGACAAAATGCGGTTGGGTCAGAAGGCATGTTAAAAGATCAAGAGGCCAAAGAGGATGATTTTGTCTGCTCTGACGCCCAGTTACTGATGCCATCAGAGGAGGAGAAGGAAGCTGGTCAATCGGCAAAAATCCCGGGAGGTCGGCAACGCCTTGCAGTGCCTCTTGCTTGTAGCCCGCAGCTCCTGGATGCAGAATGTCAGGATGACAAAGTCACCTGTGTTGATGATGATGATGACGACATTCCGGATCCAACGTGGTGTTTTCAGCAGAATTTGCTTGCGAGTGCTTCATCATTGGACAAGGAGGAAGACGATGGTGTAGTGTCAGTACGGGTCCCACCTCACAAAGGGAGAGGGCGGTCGCAGAAATCCGCTGAGATGATTCCGCCAGCCACAATCAGCGGAAACACCGCTCCTCGCTTATCGCCGTCGAAAACCTCCAGGACCTCTCAAGGCTGGGCCTTTTTCGAGCAAGCCTCTGATTCACCCAGCGATGTCATAAGCCGCCTTTGCCGTAAACGCATTAGTAGAGGCAAGAATCTTAGGTGTTGTACACCACCACAACATGTTAGTCAATGCAGCGAATGCATGAGTTGAAATGGAGGCAACACTTGGCCAAAAAGGCCAGACCGATGCCGGGCTTCCAACCACTGTCACACCCTCTGTCTCCACCTCCTCCTCCTCCGCCACCACCAAGCATTCCTCAGCTGCCCATGTCTCTCAGAGTCATGATCAGGGAACAGCCTCCACTTCAGCCTCCACCGTCACCCGAGTACCACCAGCACCAACAGAGACCCATCCTACCCCTTCTACTTCCACCAGTTTGACGACCTGCACGCCGTACCGTGGCCAATCTAGCAGCCAGCCTTCTGTCTTCCAGGTTTGAGAGCAGAAGAAACACTTTAACCCAAACCATTCCAAAGCCAAAAGCCTGAATGACGGCATTGTTGCCTTTCTGTCTGGTGGAAATAGATGGGTTCCGCCACGTCATGCCCCTTGCCTGACCCAATACCAGATGCCGAGCAGGCATTTCTTTGCCAGAAAAGCCATCCCTGCCCTGGCCAGCCACGTGTCATCTAAAATTTTAAGCGCGTTGTCTGCATCTGTGCCCGGAAAAGTCCATCTGACCACCGACACATGGACTAGTAAGCACGGCCAAGGCCGATATATATCTCTGTGACAGAAACCAGGCCGAGTTCTAATTAATCTGTCTTGGAGACTGTCCACACACAGGTCAGGAGCTATGGACGGCTCTCCGCAACGAGACCGAGCGCTGGCTGGGTGACAAGAACCTTGTGCCAGGCAAGGTGGTGTGCGATAACAGTCGAAATCTGCTGGCCGCCCTTAAGATCGGTAGGCTGGAGCACATCCCTTGCCTGGCACATGTCATGAACCTTGTCGTCCAGAAATTTATAAAGCACTACCCAGGTCTGGACTGCCTGCTGAGGAAGGCTCGAGGTCTGAGTTCACACTGCCGCCGTTCGCACCCTGCTTCGTCCCGCCAGACTGCGTTGCAACGTCAGCTCGGCCTCCCAATCAACCGTCTCATTGTTGACGTGGCAACACGCTGGAATTCCACCCTCCACATGCTCCAGCGATTGTGGCAGCAGTGCAATGCCATTATGCAGTACAAAGTGACACATGGCCTGACAAGCAGCGGTGCGGACCTCGGGGTTTTGAGACACTGAGAGTGGAGGCAGGTGAAAGAGCTCTGCACCATCCCGGCCAGTTTTGAAGAAGCCATCAAAATGGTCAGTGCGGACAATGCCCTTGTCAGCATGAGCATTGTGGTGATCTTAGTTCTGGAACGATCGTTGGACACTCTGAAACATCAGGTCCCGCCAGCGACGGAGGAGGAGATGGACACAGATGCGGACACGGAGCCTTTCTCTCCGTCTAATCCACAGGGCCCAACAGTTTCACAGTTTTATCGGTCTTCATTAGGCAGTGGTTCAGGTCCAGGGCCAGTGCAAGGTGGCCCATCAGCTCTCAGGGTGCATCATCTGAGGTAAGTCAGAGCTGTGTTGAAGCTGTGCCGGAGGAAGCGGAGGAGGAGGTATTCCTGGACACCGACGTTACCGACGTCCCTGCCTTGGAAAGAGGTTGGCGTGAATTTGAGGCGGAGGAGGAAGATGAGGAAGATCAGTTTGCTAGTGCCCCTCGACCCAGAGGCTTGGGAACTCAAGGCTCCATCTCTCACATGAGTGCTTGGATGCTCCATTTCCTCCAACATGATCCTCGCATTAAAAACAAGCAAATATACAGCGTCCCACAAATATTAGTAGGGTGGACATAGAATGGCAAGCCAGTATGTATTAAAAAGTGCAAATACCTTTTATTGAAGACATTATAAAAACGTTACCATATTTTCAAATGGTTTAAAGTCCCACAGAGTGCAACATACCACGAACCGTACTCAGCAGTGTGCGGCTAGATGTTCCTCTGTCAAAGACCGACGCGTTTCGGTGATGCACACCTTATTCCTGGTCTGGTTCGTAACATCCGGTCAGCCTTTAAATAGGGACCGGGCGTTGTCTTAACATTTTAACCCCTTAAAAACAGCATGTGGGAAACAAGACAAAAAACAAGCGGTTGCATACATAAAAACAAACACAAAAAAGGAGAGGAAGATCCTGCTGGGATATCTTACGTAGAATTATAAGGAAACATTTAAGGATGTGGCATTATAGTATAGGAAGCGCAGTGGATTTGGATTAATAGTGGCAAAGAATGTCATATTTGACATTAAAGCCTAAGGGTTGTCTAGTTTTAAGTAAGAAAATCCACTTAGCTTCACAATCAAGAAGTTTTTCTCGTGTATTGCCCTTTCTATTGTCAGGGGTAACTCTTTCTATACCCAAAAAGCGGAAAGAATGTAAGTCTCCCGCATGTGTTTCTATGAAATGCTTGGAAACTGCCGACATGTTAGTGAGCCACTGCGTTTTTTTGGCATCAGAAACATGGCGTCTGATCCTCGTTTTCAAAGTGGTAGATGTACAGCCAACATATTGTTTGCAACAACTGGTGCATGAGATCAAATAAACTACATTTTTTTGTGTTACAATTTATATATTGTCTTATTTTGTAGTTTTTGTTAGTGACATAGGAAATAAATGTGTCCTTAATGTCAACAAAGTTGCAAGTTGTGCAAATATTGTGTCCACAGCGGAAGGACCCTGTAGTAGTTAGCCATGTTTTACACGAACGATTAGTGGAGCTTAAGAACAAACTGGGAGAGATAATGGACCCTATGTTGGGAGCTTTTTTAGAAATGAATCTGACACCCTTTTCCATAACGCTACTTAGATTGGAATCCATGTAAAGAATTGGAAGATATTTTTTAATGATATCCACTACCTGTTTATATTGTGGAGAGTATGTTGTGGAGAATGTAATACCCGAAGAAAAGTTTTTTTGTTGTTGTTTTCTTGTATAGTTCCTCTCCATTAATAAACTGTCACGTGACATTGATTGTACCTTCTTTTTGGACTTGTCCAAAATTTTATCAGAATAGCCTCTTTGTTTCATTTTTTCAAAAACGGCTTGTTGATGTGTTTCAAATTCCACCACAGTGCTGCAATTTCTTTTTGTGTGGATCAACTCACCGGTAGGAATATTATGTATGATATGATGAGAATGACAAGAGGTAGCATGTAATACCGAATTTTGTGATAAAGGTTTGGAAAAAGGAGTGACAGTGATATTTTCTTCGGGCAACCCTATTAAGGTGATGTCTAAAAAATGAATTTTGTCCTTATCAGCCTGAAGGATGAATTTTAGATTCATCGGGTTATCATTTATATAATTGACAAATGAGACAATCTCATCAAGGGTGCCCTCCCATATCAGGAGCAGGTCGTCTATATAACGGCCATACCACCTGATATGGGAGGCAAAAGGGTTACAATCTGCATATAAGAATTCCTCCTGCCACATACTCATGTAGATGTTGGCGAGTGAGGGCGAAAATTTCGCCCCCATTGACGCGCCACATAGTTGGAGGAAGAATTGCTGATCAAAAGCAAAAAAATTGTGAGTCAATAAAAATTCGGTTGCCATGATTAAGAACTCACATAAGTTAGGGCCATATCCACTAAATTTATTTAAAAAGAGTGTTAATTTTATTAATGACAATTGATGTGGAATGGAAGGGTATAAGCCTATGACATCACACGTCAGCCAGACAAAAATTTTTTCCCACTTGATTTTTTCTAATTGTCCCACTACCTGTTTTGTATCCCTTATGTATCCTGGGATGTGTGGGATTAGTGGTTGGAGATGAAAGTCAACCCATGCTCCCAATTTTTTCAGAAAATGAATTAATACCCGATACAATCGGTCGGAGTGGTGGTGGAAATACCTCCTTGTGAGGTTTGGGTAAGGAATGAATCATTGGAGTTTTTGGGTAGGGATTAAACAATTGTTCTGCTAAAGAGGAAGATAATACACCCATACTAATGCCCTCAGCTAAGAGTTTTTTTTAGGGAATCCTGAAAGGGGCCAGTTGGATCACTGCTTAGATGTCTATATGTAGTGTGATCTTCTAATAGATTCATATTAAGTTTTCTGTAAAGGCCCGAATCAAGGACCACGATGGCCCCCCCCGTGTCCGCCATTTTGATCGTTATGTATGGATTATTTCTAAGTGTCTGAATGGCCTCTTTTTCACATACTTTTAAATTGTTATGATGTTTTCCCTTATTCATCTCTAAGGAGTCTGCGAGCGAGATGAGATCTCGCTCAACACATTCCTGGAAAGTGTCTAGAATGTCTGGGCGCGATTGTACAGGTTAGAAGTACGGATTGGATACAGAAAATTTAGGAATGAAAGAACTATCAAATCTCTGTTCACTTTGCAGTGATCTAAGGGTAGACAATGTTTTTAATTCATTGAATAACAAAGGCATATTAGGAGGAAAAGCATAATCCTGTGTTACAGGCAGTTCATTATAGTCCCCCTCATCAAAGTTGTGGTCCTCTGGTTCTTCCTGCTGGGAGAGAAAGTGATGTTTTACAGTAATAAGACGAGCAAACCTGTTTACGTCTTTGATAGTATTAAAGATATTTAAAGAATTAGTAGGTGCAAAGTTCATCCCTTTCGAGAGGACCTGTTCCTGGGCTTGTGACAAGATGGACGCTGAGAGATTTAATACCGGGCTCGTTGTATCCTCCTGCGATTGTTGTAATTGCGGCCTCTTCTTGTGTTTACGGCCGGCCCGTTTGTTCCTGTATCTAAAAAAGGAATATCTCGTGGATCTGTAGCCCTACGGGTGGCGTCCAAATAGGCCCGTGTGTTGATACGAGATCTTGGTATTGGAGTTGTAGCTTCTTTATTATCATTGAGATTGTCCATCAAATCTTCTGTAGTTGACGTGGATGATTGTTCGGGAGAAGTGTCTAAATCAGAGAAGCTGACATGTCTGCCTCTGTGTGTTTGGAATGTATCGGTATTATGCCTTAAAATCGGTTTTAGGTAAGATCTTCTTTTATTCCATGTATATATTTCTCCATTTTCATAATCTTTGGTGTCTCTGTCATATTTAGCCTTCTTCACTTTCATCACATACTCTTCCATTTTGTGTATATTATTGTTTAATGAGTCCAGGCTTCGTTTGTATTCTTCCGTATCTGCATATTGTGTCAAAGACTCTTCTACAATAAGTATCTCTTGTCTAAGTTCTGTGAGTTTCTTATTTTCATGTTCCACAATTAGTGATATCAGTTTTAATGAGCATTGGGTCAATATGTTGTTCCATTCCACAGTAAATTCAGGCGAGTATTGGGAAGTGACCGTTTTTTTAATGCGTAAGCCACGTGGGATCATCTGTTTTTCCAGATATGTGGATAGAGTCGTTTGGTCCCACCATAGTTTAGTTTCTCTTTTTTTCAATGATTCTAATTTAATAAACGTAGTTCTCACATCACTGCGAGTATCCGGTGTGGGTGCACTACTGATATTGTGAAAAAGACTGGCTGACTTATTTCTTCTTTCTAAGTCCACATCCATTATGTTAAAAATCGCTTATGTCCCGAATGCAGTTTGTAACAGTTGTTCAACAGCTGTGTAGCATATAGTAGACAGTATTAAGGTGAAATTGGAGACACGAGCAAGCGAGCTAAACGTAACACACAAATCCAAATAAGCCAGCTCCAATCACCTATCGGGAAAAGCTTGCTGGGAAGCACGTATGTGCGGAGAGCTCACTCCGCCGACAGTCAATGAAAAACAAGCAAATATACAGCGTCCCACAAATATTAGAAGGGTGGACATAGAATGGCTTGGGAACTCAAGGCTCCATCTATCACATGAGGGCTTGGATGCTCCATTTCCTCCAACATGATCCTCGCATTAAGGCCATCAAAATTAACAACAATTACTGGGTGGCCACCCTCCTGGATCCCCGGTACAAAACAAAACTCAGCACTTTACTTCCACCCACCCAAATAGAAGTAAAATGCGGGAAAGGAGCCCTTGCTGTTTGATCAATGGGATTTCTGTTTCACTTTTAAGTTTTAAATGTCCGGTGGAAAAACCTCAGCGCTGACAGCAGTAGAGGCCAGTAAGCCGTAGGGGAACCCAAAATGGGTGCCCTTTGGGAAATCTTTATTTCCACCTCACCAATTCATTTAATGCAGGGGCAACATACAACACACAAGACCAGCAAAATTTTGGTGCACTACTATCTGCCCCAACCCCGAGTTTTGGATGTGTTCCGGACCCCAATTGACTTCTGGGTATCCAAATGGATGAATGGCCCGAGCTCGCTCGCCACACCATAGAGATGTTGTCCTGCCAAGCAGCCAGCGTCATATCTGAGCGGACCTTCAGCACAGCTGGAGGAGTCATTACAGACAAACGCATCCACAGATAATGTGGATCGTTTGACTTTCATCAAGATGAATCAGGCATGGATCTCTGATGATGTTGTGGCCCCAATTGCCGAGGTCACCGATTAGTTGCCGGTCTACTTCACATTCCATTTCAAAAGAAATCTCCTCTTGAAAAATGTTTTTTAAAATAACATTTTTTATTATTTTTATTCTCAGTTCCCAAAAGATCATTTTGCTGGTTTTGCGTGTGGAGACTGTAAAAAGACATCAAGGTTTCATGACAAAACCGTATTCCATTTACCCCTTTTAAACCTTTAGAATTTTTCGCATTGTCAATGGTTTTGAGGTCATGTTGCTGTGAGTTTACAGCTTTAATTATGGCCCTTTTGGGAACAAAAATGTGGATTCTAAGTGGCATTTCTCCATCACAATTTTTAATAGTGGCTGAGAAGTCATTTATAAATTTTTTGGGGTCATGTTGCTGTGAGAAAACAGCTAAAATCATGGTCCTTTGGAACAGAAATGTGGCTTCCTAAGTGGCATTTCTCCCTCAAAATTTTTTTAACAGTGGCTGAGAAGTCATTTTTATATAATTTTTTTGGGTCTGGCTGCTTTGAAATGCAGCAATACTACAGGTCCTATTCTAAAAAATGATGTTTATAACAGACATTTGTTCTTCACAATTGTCAAAAGTGGCTTAAGGGTGATGTTTTGAAGTTTTGTGGGCATTTTGCTGTGAAATGTCGCTATACTACAGGTCCTATTCTAAAAAATTTGGTTTCTAACAGACATTTGTTTTTCACAATTGTCAAAAGTGGCTCAAGGGTCATGTTTTGAATTTTTTGGGGCTTTTGCTGTGAAATGCAGATATACTACGGGTCCTATTCAAAAAATGGGGTTTTTTAACAGACATTTGTTCTTCACAATTGTCAAAAGTGGTTTCAAGGGTGATGGTGCTGTCAAAAACAGGAAAGGTAGGACATGTTAATGGACACTATTGCAAAATGATTTGTTTTTGCAAGATCTTTAAAATAGCTAGTAATCCCTGTAGTGAGACAACCAATTTAATACAATTAAAAAAAGAGAAACAAAGACGTGGTGGATTCCTTTCCCATTTAAAAATGTGTTTACTAGAATTAAACTACTAAAAAAAAATGATACAAATATTACTCTGAATTGTACAAGGGAGGTACAGGAAGACTTGAAAAAGATGTAGGTTACCCAGGACAGGTATAGTCAATGTCCAGTTCAACTAAAATGGTGGTTGAAAGACTCCTTTTTCCGACAGTTTTTACTCTGTGGGTCAGACAGATTTAATGGTCATACTGCGGTACAGAACAGGTTTAGTCAATGTTCAGTTCAACTAAAATGTTGGTTGAAAGACTCCTTTTTCCGGCACTTTTTAATCTGTGGGTCAGACAGGTTTAATGGTCATACTGTGGTACAGAACAGGTAAGTCAAAGTCCAGTTCAACTAAAAAAGGTGGTGAAAGACTCCTTTTTCTTGCACTTTTTAATCTGTGGGTAAGACAGGTTTAATGGTCATACTGTGGTACACAACAGGTATAGTCAATGTCCAGTTCAACTAAAATGTTGGTTCAAAGACTCCTTTTTCCGGCACATTTTAATCTGTGGGTCAGACAGTTTTAATGGTCATACTGCGGTACAGAACAGGTATAGTCAATGTCCAGTTCAACTAAAATGTTGGTTCAAAGACTCCTTTTTCCGGCACTTTTTAATCTGCGGGTCAGACAGTTTTAATGGTCATACTGTGGTACAGAACAGGTATAGTCACTGTCCAGTTCAACTAAAATGGTGGTTCAAAGACTCCTTTTCTTGCACTTTTTAATCTGTGGGTCAGACAGGTTTAATGGTCATACTGTGGTACAGAACAGTTATAGTCAATGTCCAGTTCAACTAAAATGGTGGTTCAAAAACTCCTTTTTCCAGGACTTTTTAATCTGTGGGTCAGACAGGTTTAATGGTCATACTGCGGTCCAGGACAGGTATAGTCAATGTTCAGTTCAACTAAAATGGTGGTTGAAAGACTCCTTTTTCCGGCACTTTTTAATCTGTGGGTCAGACAGGTTTAATGGTCATACTGTGGTACAGGACAGGTATAGTCAATGTCCAGTACAACTAAAATGGTGGTTCAAAGACTCCTTTTTCCGGCACTTTTTAATCTGTGGGTCAGACAGGTTTAAGGGTCATGCTGTGGCCCAGGACAGGTATAGTCAATGTCCAGTTCAAGTAAAATGATGGTTCAAATAATACTGCCTTCTGGCACTTTTTAATTTGTGGGTCATGCAGGTTTAAGGGTCATGCTGTGGTACAAGACAGAGATAGTGAATGGTTCTGACTTTTTTTCTGTGACTTTTATAACCTAAGTGTGTTGCCTAAGATGTAGCACGTATCCATTTGACTGTTGTGGATGTTAATTCCAGCTTCTCCCGCCCTGTTTGGGTGTAAGAATGAAGGTGTTGTTCCTCTCCCATAGACTTTAACGGTCATCGGCGATAATCTATTATCGACTGTCGGGAATCGTCTTGATAATTGCCGATATCGACTATCGACCCGATGATGATAGTCAACGTAATCGCTCATCACTAGTTATGATGGCACCCCAAAACCAAGCAGATTCTACAATATATATGGTTTTTTTTCAATATTGTAAGGGATATTCCCTTTGGGTATATTTGGTGACAATAAAGTTATTTTGCAATTAAGCTTTTAAAGTCCAATTTGCCTTTGTAGTAACAAAGTCTTTCAAAATAACTAGTAATATATACAAAAGTGGCCTCTAATTAAACACGACTGAGCTCTGTTACCTAAACTACCAAGGAATAAATAGCACAGTGCTGTCCTTAGATTAGGTAATTCACACCAGTTTTTGAGGTTTCCAGGCTCTGATCCTGGTTTCTATGCACAGTAACTTGGACCAGATATAAAACCCACACTTAAAGGGAACCTGTCACATAGGTTGTGCCCCCCTTGCTGAGGGCAGCACAAGCCAGTGTCAGACCTGCTGTTCCCAGCACTGTGCTCCTTATTCTGTAAGATGCAGCAGTTTTAGAGCATTTACCCCTCAAATCTTATTCATGAGTATGTGTTAGCTCCACCCACTGACAGTTATTCACATGTTTCTACCTATTCAAAGTAATAGGTTTGTCAGTTGAGGTGGGCGGGGCTAGCCTCCGATTGGCCGGGTTTGAAAAAAACTGACATTCTGAAGGACTCTTCGAATGACTCTTCTGGCTGAATACTGCAGATTTGAGCATTAAATACACGAAAACTACAGCATCTTACAGAATAAGGGACACAGCGCTGAAAACAGCAGGTCTGACACTACCTTGTTCTGTCCTCAGCAAAAAAAAAAACATTCAAGCAGGATGTAAGATTACCACTGTATAAAGCATTTGTGCGCCCTCACTTGGAACATGCAGTTCAGTTCTGGGCTCCAGGTTATAGAAAAGATGTAATGGAGCTAGAGAGAGTGCAAAGACAAGCAACCAAACTTATAAGAGGAAAAAAGCATTCTTCACTGTGAGAACTGTAAATCTGTGGAATAGCCTGCCTGAGGAGCTGGTCACAGCAGGAACAGTTGCAAGTTTTAAGAAAGGCTTAGATAACTATCAGAAACTAAAGAATATTAGTACGTACACTACCGTTCAAAAGTTTGGGGTCACCCAGACAATTTTGTGTTTTCCCTGAAATAATATAATAATTTTATTGATCAAATGAGTTGCAAAATGAATAGAAATATAGTCCAGACATTGACAAGGTTAGAAATAATGATTTTTATTTGAAATAATTATTTTCTACTTCGAACTTTGCTTTCGTCAAAGAATGCTCCCTTTGTAGCAATTACAGCATTGCAGACCTTTGGCATTCTAGCTGTTAATTTGCTTAGGTAATCTGGAGAAATTTCACACCATGCTTCCAGAAGCCCCTCCCACAAGTTGGATTGGCTTGATGGGCACTTTTTGCATACATACAGTCAAGCTGCTCCCGCAACAGCTCAATGGGGTTGAGATCTGATGACTGCGCTGGCCACTCCATTACAGATAGAATACCAGCTGCCTGCTTCTTCCCTAAATAGTTCTTGCATAATTTGGAGGTGTGCTTTGGGTCATTGTCCTGTTGCAGGATGAAATTGGCTCCAATCAAGCACTGTCCACAGGGTATGGCATGGAGTTGCAAAATGGAGTGATAGCCTTCTTTATTCAAAATCCCTTTTACCTTGTACAAATCTCCCACTTTACCAGCACCAAAGCAACCCCAGACCATCACACTACCTCCATCATGCTTGACAGATGGCGTTAGGCATTCTTCCAGCATCTTTTCAGCTGTTCTGCACATATTCTTCTGTGTGATCCAAACACCTCAAACTTCGATTTGTCTGTCCATAACACTTTTTTCCAATCTTCCTCTGTCCAATGTCTGTGTAATTTAGCCCATATTAATCTTTTCCTTTTTTTAGCCAGTCTCAGATATGGCTTTTTCTTTGCCACTCTGCCCTGAAGGCCAGCATCCCAGATTCGTCTCTTCACTGTAGACATTGACACTTGTGTTTTGCTGGTACTATTTAATGAAGCTGCCAGTTGAGGACCTGGGAGGCGTCGATTTCTCAAACTAGAGTTGTGCAGCGGGGCCTCTCACTTCTCTTTCTACTCTGGTTAAAGCCTGTTTGTGCTCTCCTCTGAATGGAGTAGTACACACCATTGTAGGAAATCTTCAGTTTCTTGGCAGTTTCTCGTATGGACAGGGCCGCCAATAGGGCAGTACAGGGGGTACTGCCGTATGGGGCCCGGGGCAACGGGGGGGCCCCGCGGCCCGCCGCCCCCCCTTATTTACTTAACGGGAGCCGCCGCCCCCCCATATTTATTACATGGCCCCCGCCCGGACTTATCGGGGCCCGCCCGCACACACCAGCAGGGCCCCCCGCAAACACAGGGCCCCCCCCGCGGCCTCCTAACATCAGGGCCCCGCCCCGGGCCCCAGAAAAGGGCCGGGGGCCCCCCCTGGCACACAGCGGGGGCCCGCCCGCGGCCTCCTACAACGGGCCCGCCCCGCGGCCCCGTTCGCTTCACGCCCGCTAGTTTCGGGCCCCGGCGGGCCCCCGTTAACAAAGGCACGGGCGATGAACTACTTCACCGCCCCCTCATCTATCGCCCCCCACCAAATAAATGGCTGTGGGGCCGAGATTTCCCGGGAAGGCCCCTGCGTGGCGGCGGGGGTGATCACGCCAGTGTTGGGCGGAAGAAAAAGACGCTGGGCCGGAAGGAGAAAAGTAATATTAGTTTTTTTTTTATTTTTATTAAATCGCCTGGGGGGGTTACCTCTGGGGGGGGGGCAAACCCTCCCTGGGGGGGCTATCCCTACCGGGGGGGGGTTTAAAAAGTGCAGAGGGGGGCTAACCCTACCTGAGGGGCTTACCTCCTGGGGGGGGCTAAAAAGCTGCATTAGGGGGGGCTTATCTACCTGGGGGGGCTATACCTCCCTAGGGGGCTATATGCGCATTGGGGGGGGAATCCTACCTGAGGGGGCTAATACCTGCAAAGGGGGGGGCTATAAACCTACCTGAGGGGCTTACCTACCTAGGGGGCTATAACCTGCGGGGGGGGGCTTCCTCTGAGGGGGGCTTACCTACCTGAGGGGTATAACCTGCGTGGGGGGGGGGGCTATACCTGCCTGGGGGGGGGCTATACCTACCTGGGGGGGGTTTAAAACCTGCCGGGGGGGCAATACCTACCTGGGGGGGCTTATACCTGCATGGGGGGGGTAAAACCTACCAAAGGGGGGCTATATCCCTGCATAGGGGGCTATACCTACCTGGGGGGGCTATCCCCTCCCTAAAGGGGCTATATAGCTGCATTAGGGGGGGGGCTTTTCCCGGGGGCTATCCTCCCTTTGGGGGCTATATAGCTGCATTGGGGGGGGCATACCTCCTAGGGGGCTATATCCTAAAAGGGGGGGGGCAAAACCCTCCTGGGGGGGCATACCATGGGGGGGCATTCCCTGCATGGGGGGGGTATACTGCCAGGGGGCTATATCCCTTTTGGGGGGCTATATCCCCTGCGTGAGGGGGGGGCTATCCCTACTGAGGGGGCTATACCTGCCTGAAGGGGGGGGCTATACCCCTGAGGGGGGCTATACCTACCTGGGGGGTATATACCTGCAGGGGGGGGGGTATTTTACCTACCTAAGGGGCTATATCCCGCTGGGGGGGGCTTACTACCGAGGGCATCCCACTGAAGGGGGCTATTACCTGCTGAGGGGGGAAAACCTCCTGAGGGGCTTCCCTGCTGGGGGGGGGGGGCAAAAACCTCCCTGGGGGGTAACCTCCTGAGGGGCATATCCCCTGAATGAGGGGGGCTAAATGCCTGGGGGGGGCAATACCTACCTGGGGGGCTATACCTCCTGGAGGGCTATCCCTACCTCTAGGGGGGCTATCCACCTGGGGGGGCTAATTACCTGCATGAGGGGGGGGCTATCCCTACCGAGGGGGGTTTATCCCTGCCTGGGGGGGGGCTATACCCCCTGGGGGGGGCATCCTACCCGGGGGGTTTTATATCCTTTCAGAGGGGGGCTATACCTCCCTGGGGGGGGTTTTAACTTCCTGAGAGGGGCTATACCTCCTGGGGGGGGGCTATACCACCGAGAGGGGCTTACCTACCTGAGGGGGCTAAACCTGCCTGGGGGGGGGCTATACCTCAGAGGGGGGGGCTATCTAAAACCCTCCAGGGGGGGCTATCTATATCCCGCCAGAGGGGGGGCTATCTATAACCTCCCCAAGGGGGGCTACTATAATCCCGCCTGAAAGGACCAATAGGGACTTTATAATTTTTTCCCGGAAGGGACCAATATGTACCTTGCCTAGGGACCCATATATACCTGCCCTTACTGAGGAGGCCTATAAACCTACCTAACTGAGGGGGGTAAAGCTAATTAACGAGGGGGCATAACACCTATAAATTTCTGCTGAAAAAGGGAATTTTTAGATTTGTGTTAAATTTGCAGAGACGAGTCGTGGCCGAGGAAGTTCATGGGGGGGTGGGCTGAAAGGAAAAAAAAAAGAGGAAGACGACACTTCCCCCTGCCTGGTTTTCCCGATCCCGGCATGTCAGGTGCATTGGAGCTCGTTGGTGTCCCCGGAAGAGACCCAGGTTCCACCATCTATCCCTAGAGCAGGTAAAGGAACACACCATTCACTTTTTACACCGTAGTCAGGTGAGGGGGGGGACATATTTCTTTTTTTAACCTTTTTTTCCCTTCTGGGTTTTCCCCCTGCAAACTTCCGTCCGTCTTTTTACATTTTAAGAGAGTTTTTCAGGGTTACGGTTTGGGTCACTGGGAAAACCCAAAATATTGCAGTACACAAGTATGTAGTATATTGTATTTGCGATTACTTTTCAAATACCAGGTGAGACAGGAAAAAAATAAAAATTTAAAACTACATTATTTTTAAAATTACCACCCTAAAAAATGTTGGAATAGTGTCTTGTGACGGTCCCCTCACTTTTCATAAAATTGGAATTAAAAATGGAAAAGTCATCTGCTCCCCAAACGGGAAAAAAATACAAATAAAACCCCACCCCTAACAACTTACTCTGACACAGCTTTCTTACAAAGAATTTTTTGGCTAAGTAAAACATTAAAACACAATTTAAAATCTCTTTTTAAAATCTGGTATCACGGATTTACTGCCATAAAAAAAAAGATTAAAAGGGGGACATGTATTCCGGGCTGCGTCAAAGTCGGCCCTTTTCCAACCCAACTAGCGCGCCCCTTCCAAATTTTTAAAACGCACACCAATATCAGGGCATTCAGAGCACCCAGGGACTTGTAATGCGCTTGATTTCGGGGTTAGATTTGTACCTTCATACACAGTTCCAAACGCATTACTGGGAACAAGAAATTAAAAAGGGCTTTCCTGAGCAAGAATTGTCCCGCACAGAAGGTTCATAGATTTAGGTTCAATCTACACATTTCAAAGCGCACAAAAAATTTTGGGGTTTTTAAACGCTATAAATCATTCATTCACCCAATTGTCATTTTAAAATCAAATAGTAAGTTTCCACAACAATAAACCCCCAAACAGGTTATCCCCGTTTACCATTTTATTTATTTTGGGGGGGGGGGGGGGCCCAGACACTTTGGTGTATGGGGGCCCTAAATTCCTGATGGCGGCCCGGCATATGGAATTGCCTTATCTCTCAAAAAAAAATAGAAATGTCGAGTTTCACATGAAATTCTCT
Organism: Phyllomedusa bahiana; assembly: GCA_025379985.1. NCBI lineage: Eukaryota > Metazoa > Chordata > Amphibia > Anura > Hylidae > Phyllomedusa > Phyllomedusa bahiana. The sequence continues at coordinate 37,081 of JAODAL010026274.1, forward strand.
TTTTTTTGGCCATTTTGCGAGTTTTAACGAACCAACAAATTAATATTCCCGATTTTCAACTACTAAAAAGGGAAGGTCAGTTTTTTTAAATTTCTCTAAACAGCAAATCGTTTTCAGTTCTAACATCTGCACAAGGGTTTCAAAAGGGGGTTCAAAATTCAAATAGCTTTCTTACACAATTACAAACACAATTCCCATTTTAAAACCCCATGAGGGTTTTTGGGAAAAGGGGGCCCCTATAACCTAGTAGATATTTCATTAACAACCAGACGTTTGCAGCTAGAATAGTCATTTACCACATTAACAATGAAGGGGTGTTTTTCTGATTCTTTTTTTGTTAGCTTAAAATTGAAAAAACTGGCTTTTTTTTAAAAAAATTTTTAAAGTGACCCAAACTTTTTAAGGTAGTGTATGTACCAATAAAATTTCTAGATCCAGCTGATGGCAACTCGGGATCAAAATGAAATCTTCCTTAATAGATTGGTTCTTCCCTGTGGTTTCAAAGCTTTCATCAGTAGGAAATCTAGGCTTAAACTTCTATCTACATCCACATTTTCCCCCCCTTTAGTTAAATTGATGGAATATTTTTTATTTCAACCGAAAAACTAGAAACATAATTACTAAAGCCTCAAAAAAAATAAAAAAAACCGCTTTCCCTAATTTTTTATGTCACCTATCTTAACAACCTGGGTGAGACATACACTTCCCATACTACTTTATTACTCGGATCTACTTATAATCACTATTTATACCCAATTACTAGGGGCGACAGTATAAACAGGCACCGATCGCCGTTCTAGTTGTTTTTCTAGTGTTCGATCCAACGGTATTATATAGGTCTCACCACTTTAAAAGTGTCATTTCTACCCAAATTTTCTCACCCTCACTTTAAATTTGTAGGGACTGATGACTTTTGTGCTAAACCTTGGCGCATTTTTTAGGGCATTGTACGACGCTGGTGTGACACGCCCCCGCATCACTAGCACATTCAAAAGTGTTGTGTCAAGTTTCGTTCTACGACAGTTCATACATGTATAGAACAGGACTACGACAGTATGGATCAAATCATGGCAAAAAAATGGCATAGCCCCGTTCATACATTTCGCCCGATGTGTCTAATGCTGTGTAGATATCTCTGATGTGGTCAAGACAGCTCTGACCCATAGTGGCATGGATGCTACAACACATCTGCAGGTGTTCTGTGGTATTAAACCCCCAAAGGGTTTTTGCAGAGGCCCGTAATTTGCCCAAAGGGGGTTGTCCTTAAATTGGACTTGTTTATCCAGCACATCCCCCAGATTCTCGATTGGACTAACCAGTTCCTGACCGGGCCATTTACCCTTCTATGTGACCAGGCACATTTTCCTTTTTCTAAGTGCACACTATAATGCTCTTTCGCACTCACTTATTCTACACATTTTTTTTATATGTTAGGCTTTATTATTATTTACCTTTTACATTACATTTTTTTAATAATAGGAAAAATAGTTAAAAAAAATGTTTTTCACAATTCATTATTTTCTGAACAGCAAAAGGGCGTTGTGTAATTTGTAATTAGTTTTTTTTCCTCGATATTTTTAAATTAGTGATATAAGTTTTAAAAGGTAGTCAGGGGCGGGGCTAAAAGTTGCCATTTGGACTGCTTTTTTAATATAAAATATTATTTTTTTTAATTATTTTATTTTACTTTTTAATTTTTTATTGCTCCCCATATTGTCACAAAAGACCTTTGGGTTGCATTTTTATCTTTTTTTCTTTTTTACTTTTGCTGAATTCCTTTGTAACCGGGACTGATATCTTAGCATGAATTACAAAGGAAATATAGGGTTAACACCCCCTGAAGTCACTGCAGAACCAACAGCATCATGTGCCCGCTGGCAGCTGAAAGCAGGAAACTGGGAGGCTTCCTGTATTTGTATATACAGTACTCTCTGATCAAAAGGGTGAACAGCAATAAACTGTCCCTGCTTTCACAGTGGAGAACTCCGCTAATTCTGATAGCCGACTTTCTACTTGGACAGCTGTAAAATTAGTATGCAGAAGCACACTCTGCACAGATGTTCCAGAAGGTCTGTGCAGAGTTAGATGTCAACAAGAGATGAAAAAATTTCTCAAAAATTCGATTAGCCAGATTCGCCAAATTTTTAACAAAAAATCGTTTAAACTCGATTTTATTTGCAGCAAATCGCATTAAAAAACAGCCATTTCCTGGCTGCAGAGAGCCCTGTAGGGTGTTGTAGAACATTGGGAAATGCTCAAAAAATGCATAGGAGCATGGTTTGGTATTGAAACAATGCTGTGTTTTAGTATGACACACAGATGACAGGCGCCTTCCTTAGAATCACTTTACACTTCATTTATCTGGGCAGTCACGGGGGCAAAACTAACCAACTGACCAAGTGGGAACACAGTCTGACAAGGTCATCAGATGATTCCACAGATTATGAGTCATAATTTATGATAATTTATGACCGAAAGAGTGGAGAGGATGTCAGCAGTAATTTTGCGTTGATGTCACTGATCATTTTGTCCTTCCTTTGATCTGTCAGTGTCCGCTTTCAGTCGGTCAATAATCCATCAGTATTGCTAGAGTCAAAAACAAACAGGAGTTGATCCAAAACAGAGATGACAAGTAAATAGAATATTTTCATGTCTTCTGTGTTTTGTATCCACTCCTGCTTTTGGTTACCTAATCATCAGACAATCTCCGAAGATACAATTGGTTATGTTTCTCCTTTTCATTCCTTCTGACAGATGAAAAGAAGGGAAAACCAAACATAGTGGCAATGTCATAGAGTGGAGGAGGGTGGAAACAGCATTACGAAACCACAGGGTGCTCAACTGAGAGAGTGGTCAGTTGGCAGCAGCATGACTAGGCCACAGAGTGGCACATTGACAAATTGAGGAGTTGGCAGCATCATGAGTAGTCCACAGAGTGGCAAATGACAGATTGTGGAAATGGCAGCAACATGAGAAGACCACAGAGTGGCACAATGACCGATTGTGGAGGTGGCAGCAACATGAGTAGGCCACAGAGTGGCATATGACGCAGTGTGGAGGTGACAGCAGCATGAGTAGGCCACAGAGTGGCACAATGACAGATTGTGGAGGTGGCAGCAACATGAGTAGGCCACAGATCGGCACAATGACGCAGTGTGGAGGTGACAGCAGAAATGGTGGGCCCCAACAGAGGGGCACAATGATAGATTGTGGAGGTGGCAGAAACATGAGTAGGCCACGAGTGGCAAATAACGAAATTGGGGAGGTGGCAGCACATGAGTAGGCCACAGAGTGGCACAATGACGAGTGTGGAGGTGGCAGCAACATGAGTAGGCCAAGAGTGGCAAATGACAGATTGTGGAGGTGGCAGCAACTCCTAAGTAGGCCACGAGAAGGTTGGTACAAGGGGGACAAAAAATTGTGGGGGTGGCAGCAAATGAGAAAGGCCACAGAAGTGGCAAATGACGAGTTGTGGAGGTGCCAGCAAAAATAGGCCACCAGTGGCACCAATGACAATGTGGAGGTGCAGCAGAATGAGTAGGCCACAGAGGGCAAATGACAGTTGTGGAGGTGGCAGCAACATGATAGGCCACAGAGTGGCAAATGACGATTGTGGAGGTGCAGAAACATGAGTAGGCCACAGAGTGGCACAATGACGCAGTGGGAGGTGACAGCAGCATGAGTAGGCCCCACAGAGTGGCACAATGCCCAGATTGTGGAGGTGGCAGCAACCACATGAAGAAAAGGGGAACCAAAAAACCAAAGAGTGAAAACTGACAGATTGTGGAGGTGGCAGCAGAATGAGTAGACCACAGAGTGGCACAATGACACAGTCTGCAGGTGGCGGCAGCAACAGCAGCAGCATCAGGCTGGAGAGTGGCACAATGACAGATTAAGGAGGTGGCGGCAGCATCAGAAGTCTACATAATGGCCTAGTGAAGAGTGGGGAGGTGGGTGGCAATACCAGTTCCTGGTAAAGATGGTGGGTGGTAGATGGAGCATCTGGCAGTAGGTGTCTGGCCTCCGGAGGGTTGCAGCATCAAAATAGTAGCTGAGGCAGGTAGCCAGAAGAATCCAGACTCATTTCTCAAAGTTTTGGTGATGCGTCATGGCTGATCTAATCTGATGCATCAGGCATTGGTGTGTGGAAATCCTGGCCGATCCACACCTGATTCATCTTGACAAAGGTGAGTGTCTCTACATTTCAGGTGGACAAGCGAGTTCTACTCGGGGTAACTATGGCACCTACCACACTGAACAACCGCTCTGATGCCACACTATTGGGTGGGCAGGACAGCTTCTCCAGTGCAAATTCGGCAAGTTGCGGCCACAAATCCAGTTTGGCTGCCCAGTAGTCCAGCGGACATTCTATGTGGGGTGGTGGAGTGCTGTCCAAGTAGGCCACCACCTGCTGGTTCAGGGTCTGCTCCAGGTCCTGCTGCTGCTGCTGGGTCCAAGAGGGTGGAGAGCCAGAAGTCATCCCTCTGCTGGATGGTGACTATTCAGCTGTCACTAGCCAGGCAAATCAGCATGCTGCAGGCCATATGCACAAGTGACTCTGTGGGACTCCCTGCCTCCATCTCCACTGTATACTGCCACGGTGTGTCTGGGTCATCTGCCTCATCTTTCTCATCTTGCTCTACCTCCTCCGGCAGCTCCTGCTCCTCCTCTCCTGTCACCTGGATAGAAAAACCACTCATTTTGCCAGACACTGCTTGTGCTCCAATGTCCTCCTCCTTCTTTCTCCAGTTCAGCCCCCACCAGACTCATGTGGCTGTGAGATGTAGTCATCATGTCTCCAGTCCCCTGGCCAGACAGATTTTGCAGCTTCTGTTCCAGGACATGAAGCAGTGGAATGACGTTATGCATCCCATAGTACTGGCGACTGACAAATAAAGTGGCCTGAGCAAATGGCAGGTGTCACGCATGAGCTGCCACTGTCTGACATCCAAATTACACAGGGGAGTACTCCTGTCCACTTAGATCAACAAGAAATCATAAATGGCCTTTCTCTGTTCATAGAGTCGGTCCAACATATGGAGGCTGAAATTCCAACAGGTGGAAATGATACATATCAGCCTATGTTGGGGGAGGCCATTCTGCCGCTGCAGCTCAAGGAGGGTGTGCTTGGTGCTGTAGGAATGGCTGAACTGAATGCACAGTTTCCTTGCCATTTTTAGAACATCTTGCAGTTGGGTGGAAGACGGGAACCATTTGGGAAAACCCGATTGAACTCGTGTGCCATGCAGGCAGCATGGCTCAGCCCTCCTCGGGGGGCAGCACTGACATCATGTTCCTTCCATTGTCTGTTACCATGGTTCCAATTTTCAGTTGTCGCGGAGAAAGTCACAAATCGATTTCGTCTTGCATGAAGCAGAGCAGTTCCTGCCCTGTGTGACTTTGTTCGCCTAGGCAAACCAGGTGTAGAACTGCTTGACACTGCTGTGCTCTGCCCATGTGGTATGATGGAGGAGCACTAAGACTTGTGGAGGCTGAGGTGGTGGAGGAGTAGGAGGTGGACATTGGCGCAGGATCAGCAGTTTGACAATGTGAAGGAGAAAGCCACACCACCGAGTAGGTGATTTTACCACCAACGCTCTGCACTGACTGACTGCTACCACTGCTGCCTCGGTGAGCCCCTGCGCCGCTACTTTCTGGGCCAAAAGAGACCTACAAAGCGGGTGGTCTACCCCGTGGCCGTTTGGCTCCCGACCTCGCACTGCTGCCATCCTGCTGACTCACGGCCACACTACCGACTTGCTGGCAAGCCGCTGCCTGACGCGCAAGCTGCCGCCCTCTTCTCATAATGATGATAATGAAGCCCTTGTTTCACCCGGCTCCCAAGTGTGATCGGATACATTGTCATCGATTAGCATTTGCCCTTCAGTGCTGTCTTCCTCAACGGTCTCGGTGTACAGAACCTGACCGCTCGCAACATAACCCCACATGCCACTCTCCACATCACTACTTGCCCGCCTACTGCAAGAAGCAGTGGATGTCTGCCCCACCTCTTCGCTGCCAAGTAGCTGCTGACTGTCCTCAAATAGTTCGTCCTCGCTGTATAGTGGCGCAGAGCCCAGACCACATAGTAGTTCTCTGGCTGAGAGAACCGAATGGGACAGAGGCAGATTAAGGACAGGAGAGGGCCCCTGACCTGCTCCCAGGCCATGCCAACTAAGGGTTGTATCTGACAAACCCACCGCCTCTTGGCTGGGGTTGTCAGATGTCATCTGGGATGAAGTGGATGACCCAGTCAACCATTTAAGAACCATTGGGTTGGTGGTCAACACACAGCCACTAGATGACACCAGTAGCTCTGGCCTCGCTGAGTCACCCCTGCTGCGACGTCCCCTTACTGTGCTATAACCTGTGCCTGCTCCAGGAACATTTGTGCCCCCCCACTCCCCAGTGAAGGGCCTGCCACCTCCTACTGCATACTGTTTATCAAAAAATTACATACAACCTCTGAGTCAATCGACGATGTCTTTTTAAAAATTAAATACCACACTTTCATGAACATGTGAAGGACCCCACTCTCATCTGACATTAAATGTTTGGCAACAGAAAAAAAAACCACAAATCTTGAAAGGATTTCAGGGATTATGAGGATAAAACACACACCTTATTTGACTAGAATACCCCAAACAGAAAATAAATAAACTCTTGGCTCCGAAATAAAATACCTACAGAATGAATTGATGGATTTCAGGCGTGTATGGGCAGAAATACACACACCTGGATTTGACACAGAATACCACACAAAAAGGAATAAATGAACTCTTGGACCCCAGAATAAATATACCCTACAGAATGAAGTGATGGATTTCAGGCGTATATGGCAGAAATACACTACCCTTTGGGTTTGACTCAGAATACCCCACAAACAGAGGATAAATTAACTCTTGGGCACAGAATAAAATACCCTACAGAATGAACGTGATGGATTTCAGGCATGTATGGGGCAGAAATACACACACCCTGGGTTTGACTCAGAATAGATTGCAATATCCCAAAATAAAAAACACTGGTTCAGGGACAGGTGTGTGTATGACACACACTTGTTAAGGTCTTTCACCTCAGTTGCTCAAAAATCAAAGATTTTCACAGAGTGCAATATAGGGCTGCTACAGCCAGATGCTTGTGCATAGGAACAAAGTGAAAAAAGGGGCAAAAATTAAGAGCTTCCTATTTAAGGGCGTGACATCAAGAACGATGGCTCGATTGGCGCATGTCGCACATGTCATTGAGGGGGTTCCCTTCTTCCTCCAAGTTCTCTCCCCCATGTCACGCTATGTTTTTGGGGGCATTTTTAGTTCTTACCGCGAACGAAAACTTGGGTTTTCATTCAGAATCAAATTTTCACTGAAATTGTAAACGATTTCAACTTTGTTAGAATCGATTCGCTCATCCCTAATGTCGACCTTCTGGACGTTTAGGGTTTGTTCACACAATGTTTTTTGATGCTCACTTCAATGTAAAACCTGTGCCGTCATTCACACGACGACACGAGAGTATCTAACTCACTTAAATTTAAGTGCCTTATCAATTCTTGAGGCTTTTACAAGTAAAATCCCTATAGCAAACAATATGGAGTGCTTTTTTCGCACTATGATCCCCCCAAAACATGGCCCACAAGCCCCATCAGAACACTATGGGCGCTCCATATTACCATCCTTGTGTCACTCCAGATCCTGTTATTCTATCACCTGCCAGATCCCCTGTCCCTGTGTCACCCCCAGTTCTCTTGCCCCTGTGTCATTTCAGTGATCTCTGGCAGTAAAGCCTCTTGATACTGGCACAGTAAAATAGTGTTGGCAGCTTCCATGTCTAAAGTTCCTGATGGAGAGCTTTTGTTCTTCTTCAAGGTGTCCCACTACCCCCCCAATTCAAGAGTGACGAGGGGTTTACCATCAGGGAACATTCAACGGCACCTCCACTAGCCCAATTCCTGTCACTGACAGCCTGAGAGGGGCCTTCCGTAGATTCGTCTCTTCCTGAGAATGTGGAACAATCTGATACACTTTCTCTTACTCCATAGAACAATAGTGCAGCTGGGAAGAACACCCTCCTCAGGGCACTTACTCTCGCTGCCGTACTTGCCATTCGCTGTAATGGAGGCAAAGGTCAGCTGCGGCTCCAATCCTGCAAGTCTCCCATTAATCCATCGTGTGTCTCCCTAGCCACGCACATCCACCACTAGTATATATACTATACTATATAGTATAAGTAATATACATAACATTTATTTAATATTATTTTTAATATGATCAGAGTTTAATATTAAAGGGGGTTTTATCGCTACAAAGATCATGTCTCAATTTTGGGGCAGTAAAAATAAGCACTTTTGAATTGGTTGCATTTTCCTCGTCACTTGGTTTAGCAGATATAGCTTTTCTGTAAATCTGTATTCTGTTTCTGCTGCTGCGCTATCGGACACCCCCCTGTCCAGATCCCGCCCCCCTATCACCCCCCTCACTGTGATTTTGGGTGGGTGACATTTCATTCAGCCTGTTTGGGGTATCCCCCAGACAGGAAACGCCCCGGGCACCCCCCGGGGCGTGATTGGGCTCCTCCACTCGTGTTTTTTCCCCCCTTTGAGCTGTTAAAAACGATAGTGAAACCAAGGGCGCTGCTCTATATACACCCCACTCTAGATGAAGACGGGCAATTTCTGCCGTTTAAGTCACAGACCCTTCATATAACACAGTATTTTAAGTCTCCTGCCTGTTAACAGGGGAAGGAGGAGGGGGGGGCATGTGCATTGCCCCATATAACCCGTCTTCTGCCTTAAAGAGGGGAAGGGGGGAGATATATCCCACATATTCATCATTTCGGTTTTTTTATTCTGCATATACCACATCATACATCCCCCCTGTCTGGGAAAAAAGGGGGGAGGGGGGCTGTCCTCCTCACAACTCATCATTCAGCTGTGGTTTTTAAGTGCATAACACAGCAAGGAGCTTGTGGAGCCTGAAGGGTGCAGACATAAGGCATGCAGGAGGCTACAAAGCTGTTTAATCCAGACAACCTCCACCCCTGCTTTATACAAAATAAGATGTCACAGTTCTTCAGTGGGGGGGAGACACACCCCCTGGAGGGGAGACACCCGCTGAAAGGGGAGACTCGCCCCTGATTTCAAATTCAATCTCAGAGAATTAGCTGAAGAGCACGAACAGTTCAAACGATAAAACTCCTTTAAATAAAAATGCACCGAAAAACATGTCAAAAAACGCTCTTGAAACCTGAGGAGTAAATTTCCTCTTCAAAATCCTCTCAAAATCGGCCTCTAATCAGGCATTTCTTGAAGCAGATATTGTAGAGAATTTTGAAGAGGAAATTTAGTCAACAGACGGTTGGAATTTTGTTGAAATGTTTGAAGGTGAGGTCAACAACTTTGTCATGTTCCTCAAACCATTCCTGACAATTTTTTGTTGTGTGGCTTGGGCTTTACGCTGCTGAAAAAGGCCACAGCCACAATTAGAGAACAATGCTGCCATATTATTTTACAGGGGACAAAGGTATCTACTAAAACAGACATATCAGGACCAACCACAGCCATCAGCACCTTTAGCGATGAACTTCCCCTTTCACTTACTTGTATAAAGTAAACCTTCACAAGCGCGTTTCATGGCTTGAATTATTGTCCTGTATCTCACCTTTACAATCGGGTCTCATCATAACCAGTAGAGATAACCTTGAGAAGCTTATCTTTATTATTGTTTTTCGTTTGTACTTTCAAACCCTCTTTGAAAAAGCAATAATTTCTCATAGTGACAGACTGCAGTCTCCTAGCAGGCTCCTAATTTCCACTTATTTTTATGCTCCAATGCAATCCCTCTAACATCTGACAATCTTTCGTATATGATTAACATTAGGTTAAGAGGATGTCTTAGGTAGACTTTTTCTTAAATGGAAGGTGAAACAGTGATCATCTGTCAGTTAGGGGTCTGAATTCTAATACTGTATATTGGACCATGTAATGCTCTAGAAGCAACTATTTAAAGCTTCCAGGGGCAATACTGTGCAATATAAAAATATATCTTCAGCAGCACACACAGATTTCCAATATGCACGATTTAACGTTATTATCCAATATGCTAGTCAGAAATAACCCATAAATAACTAATATTATTGTTTTGAAGGTTGTTAATTTACCAGTGGTTGTTATTAAGCTTTGTGTACTGTATTCTCTTTCAAGCATCCCTTGATGTATAGAAATAGTTCGTAATACGTAATGGAACTGTTCTGAAGATGGGTACATTATAGACATCTGTAGATACAGTCTCAAGAAAATGTTTATTCATTTTTAAATATTATTTTAATTGTATATACTAACAATACTAATACTATACTAATCTTTCATAGATGCCCTTGTTAAAGGTCTTTGAACTGAAAAGGTTTAGGAAAAATGCTCTATGTTTGAATTTATTTTTTTTGTGGTGTTCTGGATCTTAAAAACATTTTTGTGCACTGTGACTAGCATATTGGATAATAAAGTTACATTTTACATATTGGAAATCTATGTATGCCGTTGAAGATCCGGGGCGCGGGGAAAACTCCGCTCCCCGGTGCTTTAACACTTTGATTACCACATTTCATTACCACAGTACAATCAAAGGGTTTCCCTGCTCTGTTGGGTGATCGGAACACCCGGTGACCCGACAGAGCCCGGGGAATGGCTGCACAGTCAGCCCTGGGGACCTAGAGTGACTCCAGGACTGTCTGTGTAATCAGGGCAGACTGCGTGCTGTCGTGATCACTGCCTGTGTCAAACTGACACAGAGTATAATGTATTAGCATATATGAATATGCTAATACATTACTAAGTATAAAAAAAAATGTAAAACAGTTCTCCCTTCATGGGATTTAAAAAAAAAGTAAAAAACATAAAAAGTGTAAAAAAAATGAATAAAAAAATAAATAATAAAATAAAAATAAATATTTAATAAAAAATAATTGTGCATATATTACACACACAAAAAAAACCTACACGTATTAGGTATCCACACGACCGCAATAACCTGTAGAATTAATCTAACAAGTTATTAAGTGTGAAATGTGAATGGTGTAAAAAAAAATGTAAAAAAACATAAAAAATTAAAAAAAATCTGCAATTATTTATAAATGAACTTAAACTATTCCACCATAAAGTAAAACTTGCCCTGAATAAAACGAGGCCTCGCACAACTGCGTCATTGAAAAAATAAAAAAGTTACAACTGTTGAAACACAAGGAGGCAAAAACTAAAAAAATGTTCTGGTCATTATCTACTTTTCAGGCCTGGGGCTTAAGGGGTTAAAGAAGTGAAATGTCATAAGTGTGTTTTTTTTATTACTGAAATGGAAGCACTATCTTCCCTGTTTTCCTTTATTATGAATCTTCTGGTAGGGAGCATGGACTTGGTGTCATGTTAGGCCAAAATAGACCCTTTCCAAAATGTGTTTAACCCCTTTATGACAGCCTTTCATAATAAATGTTTTCTTCCTCGCCATTCCAGGAGCCATAACGTTTTTATTTTTCCATCTACAGTATCTCACAAAAGTGAGTACACTCCTCATATTTTTGCAAATATTGTATTATATCTTTTCATGGGACAACACTGAAGATATGACACTGATACAATGTAAAGTAGTCAGTGTACAGCTTGTATAACAGTGTAAATTTGCCCTCAAAATAACTCGACACACAGCCATCAATGTCTAAACCACTAGCAACAAAAGTGAGTACACCCCTAAGTGAAAATAGACAAATTGCACCAAGAGTATCAATATTTTATTTGGCCACCATTATTTCCAGCACTTCCTTATCTCCCTTGGACATGGAGGTCATTAGCGCTTCACAAGTTGCAGCCACTTGAATCTTCTTCCACTCCTCCATGACAACATCACTGAGCTGATGAATGTTAGAGACCTTGTGCTCCTTCACCTTCTGTTTGAGGATGCTTCACAGATGCTCAATAGGGTTTAGGTCTGGAGACATGCTTGGCCAGTGCAGCACCTTTACCCTCATTTTCTTTAGCAAGACAGTGGTCATCTTGGAGTTGTGTTTGGGGTTATTATCATGTTGGAATACTGCCCTGTGGCCCAGTTTCTGATGGTAGGGGATCATGCTCTGCTTCAATACGTCACAGTACATGTTGGCGTTCATGGTTCCCTCAATGAACTGTAGCTCCCCACAGCAGGCAGCACTCATGCAGCCCCAAACCATGACACTCCTATCACTATTGTTAACCTCTTCCCGACATTAGACATACCCATAAGTCCTAGTCCTGGATGTATGGATATGTCCTCACAAGTGATCCACACATGATCGTGTCATGGGACCAGCCGTATATTACAGCTTCTTCTGTCTGTAATCGGTGCAGCAGGAGCACCAGTGTTGCTGCTGTGTCGCTACCTGACAGTCCAAGAGGGTTGTAATAAACACTTACGGGCTATCTGTGATGTCATCATGCATTGTGGGCATTGCCGGGCATGGTGCCTGACAGTTGCCATAGAGACCAGTGTCACGTACACACTTACCAGCATGAGATGGGGGCCACTGTAATGGAGTTAATTTATTTCCACTCAGTTCTATTTGCACTCACTAAGGTGGCAAATAAAGCATAAATCACACCTCAAGATAGTTCCAGCACCCCAAAAATATCCTGCTGCCACCATCTTCCTTCAATAATAAAAAAAAGATAAAGGAAATCAGAGGGAAAGGCTCTGACCTAAAAATACCACTTGCCAACGATTACAGGGTTATCTCACTGCTTTCCAGCAGTTACAGGGTTAAAGCACTTCTTCAAGGTTTTGGGTTCTTTGGGCAAACAAGGATTACACTTATTACCGTAATATGTTATATTTAATATGAAAAGGTACAGTGCTTACATGCAAAAATACAATAAAATGACAGTTATAAAATAAAATGTAGAAAACACAGAAAATTCCTAACACTTACGATGTTAGGTTTTCAGATCCTGGGGTATGTAAGAAATGGGACACAGCTCAATCAGCAATTGAACACCAAATTGTGACAATGATTTGGGCCAGGACAATGTACTTTAAATGCCACTGAGCCATCTCAGGTTTCCTGTTAAAAATAAAATTAAAAGACACTACTAGGATTGCAGTGTTTTCTTTCACCCTGCCTTCCAAAAAACGGATTTAAAACAGATCAAACTGCCTTGTCTCCCCAAAAATGATACAAATAAAAATGTAAAGTCATCCTGCAAAAAACAAACCCCTACACATCTCTTTACACAGAGAAATAAAAAAGTTATGGCTCTCATACTATGGTGATGCAGAACCGTGTTTTCCTTTTGGAATAAAAGTATTTTTACTGTGTAAAAACAGTGAAACATAAAAATATGCAAAATGGGAATCGCTGTAATCATATCGACCTTTTGAGTAAAGCTAGCATGGTGACCACTGTTAATAATAAAAAACACTACCGGGATTGTTGTATTTTGTTCAAAATGCCTCACAAAAACCTTAATAAAAAGTGATCAAAGCGTCATATGCACCCTGTCCTAAAACATCCGGGGCTCGGGCCCTTTGCGTTTTTCCCGCCTCATTGTGAACTGCGGATGTTTTTTTTACAGAGAAAAACCTTCTGTTCCTGTCACTAATTTTCTGCACATCCCACACAGATCCCGTCCATCTCCTCAGCAGTCACTGTACAGTAAAAATCACCAATGACAAATTAACTATATCAGAAATACTCACCTACATATGACAATACCCCTAAAAACACACCAAATAATTCCCCGATACATGGAGCAAATCTACCTGACAAGTGATTGTGACTAAAAACACTCCTACAAAACTAAGACCCAAAACTAGTACTACTTAAGGCTCAAATAATCCTGCCAGACCCTGACCGAACGCGACCCCCACATGTGACTATCAGCTGTACTCAGGCTCTGATTACATATACCACACGCATACAGGTGCCATATAGTGGTAGATACTAGTTGTATGTAGACTCTGCAGACATATAAGTGATTACCCTGCTGTTACATTTAGTAACTCACCGGAGACGTCTTTTCTGATCAGCGTCGTTCACTTTCCCATTTCTTCTCCATCCGGTTCACACCTTCATGCTGATTGATCCCGGCCAATACTCGTCCCTGAGGATTTGGACACAAATATCTTAAAATCCTCACATTTCCAGCAACTCCTTAATTTTAGGTATAGCAGTCCCCTCAGTTAGGTATATAGGGCCACAAGCAGTATATGGGACCACAGGCAGGTATATGGGGCCACAGGCAGGTAAATGGGGCCACAGGCAGGTATATGGGGTATATGGGGGCACTGAGGCAGAATATAGGGGCACTGAGGCAGTATATAGGAGCACTGAGGCAGGTATATAAGAGCACTGAGGCAGGTATATAGGGGCACAGGCAGTATATAGGGGCCACAGGCAGGTATAGGGGGGCACAGGCAGGTATAGGGGGGCACAGGCAGGATATGGGGCCACAGGCAAGTATAGAGGGGCATTGAGGCAGTATATGGGGCCACAGCAGTATATGGGGGCACTGAGGCAGTATATAGGGGCCACAGGCAGGTATATGGGGCCAAAGGCAGTATATAGGGGGCACAGGCAGTATATGGGGCCACAGGCATGGTACATAGGGTCATTGAGGCAGTATATGGGGCACTGAGGCAGTATATGGGGGCCACAAGCAGGTATATAAGGGCACTGAGGCAGTATATGGGGGCAATGAGGCAGTAATATGGGGGCCACAGGCAGGGATATGGGGGCACAGGCAGTAAATGGGGGTCACAGGCAGTATATGGGGGTCACAGGCAGCATATGGGGGCCACAGGCAGGGATATGGGGGCCACAGGCAGTAAATGGGGGGAACAGGCAGTATATGGGGGCACAGGCAGTATATGGGGGCCACAGGCAGGTATAAAAGGGCACAGGCAGCATATGGGGGGCCACAGGCAGGCATTATAGGGGCACAGGCAGTATATAGGGGGCCACAGACAGGGATATGGGGGCCACAGGCAGCATATGGGGGTCACAGGCAGTATATGGGGGCCACAGGCAGGTATAAAAGGGCACAGGCAGGGATATGGGGGCCACAGGCAGGCATTATAGGGGCACAGGCAGTATATAGGGGCACTGAGGCAGGTAAACACTATAAAAATAACAACATTCATACTCACGTTAACTCCCCCGGCGAGCGCGCGCCGTCCTCTTCAGCCCGCGCTCCTCCGGCAGCTCCTCGGGCGCATGGCCTATGACGCGCTGTGCGCCCGAGCACAGGCAGCATCGCGATGACGTGATGTCATCGCGACGCTGCCGGCTGAGGCGCACGGGGCCGCGGCGGGTCCTCAGCGCTGTGAGGACCTGACAGCCTCGCGGTGTAGGACCTGTGGGTCCGACACTGTCTGCGGGGCAGGGAGCGCTCGCTCTCTGCCCCCGCAGAAGCCCTCAGCTGTGTGTGCGTCCAGCGGACGCACATGCAGCTGAAGAGCCAGTCGGTGCTCCAGGCCCAGCGCAGAGGCCTGGAGTACGGGAGACTCGGGGCACAGGGGATTTTATTCGGGGCCCGAGCCCCGAATAGAAAACAGCCTAGCGACGCCCCTGAGAGCAACAATTCTTTTTTTCAGATTCTCAGACCGTTTTTTGCCATGAGGTGCCATGCAGAACTTCCAGTGACCAGTATGACAGCAATAACACCAAATTCACTTACTCCCCATTCATACCTGAGGCCTTGTAACACTAACGAGTCACATGACACCATGGGGGGAAAATCACAAACTGGCCACAATTTGTCCAGTTTCACTTAGGTTTATATTCACTTTTGTTGCCAGCGGTTTAGACATTGATTAACTAAAGTCTTGGTCTCTTTAATTACAGTGGTGTATAAAAGTCTGCGAAACTTACTGTACATAATTTTCTATATTTCTGCATAAATGTGACCTTAAACTACATCATATTTTGATATCAATTTCATAATCAAACAAATGAGTCAAAGATTTTAAACTATATTCACTATTTTGCCATAGGCAAACTTAAACTCTATCAGTTCTCAGTCTATAAAGCACTAAAACTTAACTTTTATTATGTACAACACAACCTCTATGACACACTTTTTAAAAACCTGATTTCTAACCTCTCAATTTGTCTCATAAATTTATCCCTTTCTAATTGAGAAGGAATAACTCCTTTTTTAGTATCAAATCTGGTGGGACACCACCTATTATATCAGCAGGGAAAACCTATATATACAGTGATTTGCTAACTGCAAAAAGGTTCCCAAAATCTTACTTTGGCAATCATCCCTAATCTGATGGGCATGAAGCATATAAGGTTTCCTTGTGAAACCCTCTGCAGCAGGTAACACAGTGAAAAAGAGGTAGAAAATCACAAATTAAAATGTCATACCTGACATCCCCAACATGTTTCACCAGCTAACTGGCTTCATCAGGGGATCGAGGTCCGTTCCCATGTGGTCTAGTTCATTTCCTTTTATATGGTCTTAGGTACACACCCTATGCAGGGGCTCACTAATTAGCCACCAGAGATTCAATAATACCCATTCCCCCTTTCAAAACACACCCCTTTCTCTCCCCCATGCATACTAATACCATTTACTGCCACTGCGTTCTTATAACCAACATTCCTCAGGCAATTTTGCCATCTCCGTTGCGGGCTTCCGCCCTATCTTACCATGCCGTCCACGCACGCGTACTGCACCAATGGACATTTACGCCCTTACTGTGACGGGCTTCCAACTAACTTCTCTCACATTACTGCGACTGCGCGACTCTCCTAGTGCGGACTAAGCGGAATAGATTCTATATTATGCTGCACACTGCTATCTTTGTCCCTTCCCATAAGCCTCTTCCCCTCTGTGTCTAATGTACATATTCATTTTAATAATAATTTTAATAAAGCTTTTGGCCTCATGACACCCCAGCCCTCCCTCCTGCAGTTACACCTCCCACTTTCCCCACTAGATTTTCCTTTTTACAGGTCTCAGCTAGTTACCTGGTTATTTACGTTACAGTAGAAATGTACATAAATGCTAGTACAGTCATGCTCTATTGTATTTGCATGGGTTAGTGTAAAAATTTTAAAATAGTTGATGGGGAATAAAAAAAATTGAATGCATAAATAGGGGGAAATTTTACCCCAAGCTGCTTTCTCGGACAAAAGTATGTGTTTTTGTTTTAGAGGGATTTAATTGTTAAAAAAACTCCTCTTTGCAAAAAAAAAAAAAAAAAAATATTTATATTATATATATATATATTAAAATATATATTTATATATATCCCAATTAAATTTTTAATCGGGGGGCCAAATGAAACATATGCTTTTTATAGTTTTTACCCTTTAAACCTTTATTTTATACCACTGACTATTTTATAAACATAAAATTTATTTTTCCTCAAAAATTTTTTAAATGGGGAATAGCATTTTTTTAAAATTTTAAAATGCTGAAGATGAAAAGCCTTCTTTTTACCTTTGGGGTTCAATGTATTGAGTCTATTTTATGGCAGGAAACAATGATAAAGTGGCCCAGCACGACCCAATGTGAAGAAAAATTTCACCCAAAAAATTTTTTGAAAAAATGTGGGAAAAAAATAAAAAGGGGCAAAAGCCGGCAAAAGTGATCGGGGCATAGGTACGGTGGTCCCCGACATGTGGACTATTTATATGTGACACGTTTCGGGCTCAAATTTGGGCCCTTACTCATTGCATACTAAAGGAACATATAAAAAATTCCCCTTTATAAAAAAGGAACAAAAGCTTATTTGTTTTAGTTATAAATTTTAAAATTCCCTTTAAATTTAAAGTAGGGGGGCCCCACGAAAGCGAAAGCGAGTTCCCCGCGTTAAAATTGCATAGAGATCGCGCCCCGGGAAAAAACTCTATCACTTTAGTTCCTTTTTCATGCGTGATGGTTGCAATGAAGGGGCTTACGGGCCCAAGGGAAACCTTTCGCCGCGCATGCGCCCCTTTAAAACCTAGGTGAACGGGCCCGGGGTTTGAACAAAAAGAAAGTTTTTTTAGCTTTTAAAAGCAGAAAGATACAAATTTTTTATGTTATTTCGTACATTAAGCATACAATGTAAATATATTGCTTAATAGCAACATAATGATTCCCTTTTAATTTTAAAGACCTTTTTGGTAAATTGTATTTAAAAAATTGATCCAATTTTGCTTCTTGTTGCGAAATTGCACACAATTTTTCCCCTTTTTTGGTTTAATACTTTTTTATTGCTCTTATTTTTAAAAAATGCTGAAATCTGAGTTATGTTTTTAAATTTAAAATGCCTATTTAAGGGACCAGTTTTTTTTCCCTTTTCTGATTTTATTTCGTAATTTCATTTACATGTTCTATAAATTGATCTTAAGTTTTCTGGGGGGTACTACCCAAAATATTGGAAAAGGGTTGGGAAAAACCCTAAAACCCAAGCTTGATAAAAGAAAAATTTGGGTATTGCCCCGGGGTTTTTAAAAATATTTTAATTTGGGAAAAATTTTTGGGGACCTGAAAATTTTTTAAACTCCCTTTCCCGGACTCGCCCAAAAGGGCCCCGTTTGGCACTGCCTCCTTTTAGACCCAACACCTTTTTAAAAACCCTTTGCCCGTTTTAGCCAGGTCGAGCATTTATTTTTAGAGACAAATGTTTTTGGATGGGAAAATTAGATGCCCGGGTTTTTCTCGTTCGGGATACAATTTTGCAGGGCCCCTTTTACAGTAAAGTATTTTAGCCCAAAATGTTTCCCCAATTTTAAAAAAATTTGGGGATATTTTTGGACAATATTTTTAACCCTCTTAAACTGCTTAGTGTGGTCTAATATTAGTGTTGGTTTTTATTTTTTGGTTTACATTTATTGCTTTGTTTAAGCAAAAACCCTTCTTTCCCTTTTTTTTGGAAATTTTTTCCTTTTCCCCACTTTGTTTGTAATTGTTTTGGGGAAAACCCCCACCCACTTTTGTCTGGTGCATATTTAAATTTGATTCAAAGGGGGCATAAAAACTTCCTGAAGCTACAATTACGTTTGGCTCGTTTAATTCCCGTAAGGGTAGATTTTTTTGTGGATTTTGTTTTGATTTTGCTATCAAAAGGCAAATATTGTTTTTCCCCGCACTACTCTTCCTATTGTTTTTTTTTTAAGATAACTTTTGGGCAAAGGGGTACCCCCTTAAAAGAGATCCAGAAAATTTAATGAAAATGCATCTTTTAAAAAGGGGGGAAATTTTAAAATTGAATGGAATTTTTATTTTTAAAGTAGGACACAAAGGAGGGCACGGCAAAATTTCATCTTTCCCCCCTCCCCAAATTGATGAGGAGGTCATCTATTTTATCTGCCGTAACCCCCTCCAGGGTGCCCCAAAAAATGGGTTGTCGTAGTTTTATATATATTTCTCCCCCCACCCAAACATTGTTAGATTTTCTAAATGATGGGGGAAAATTTGGCCCCCCTTGAGCCCCCCGTAAGTTTAAAAAAATAAATTTTTGATTTAACATAAAATAATTTTTGGGGCCAAACAAAAATTCCAAATACGTCTAAATTGTACAATTGAAAATCTTCGGGGTTTGCCATAATTTTAAAAAAGATGGTCCCGGAATGCTGTAATTTTCTACTTATGAGGAATACTGTATATTTGTGACAAAAAGTCACAGGTTTACCCCCCAAATATGTTTTTTTTGTCCAAACGAAATTTTTTACAGCTTAAAGGACATCCCCGGTTTCCCCGAAGGAAAACCGGGACCCGTCTGGGCTAGGGGCCCGCAGGAGGGAGTAAAACCCCTTGAATAGCTTTTGTTTTGGAAATTTTTTTGCCAAACTATGGGCTATGGGGGGGATCCAAAAAAAAATTTTTGTGGATTTTTAGGGCATATAAATTACTGGTATTTTTGGAAACTTTTTTAATTTTTCAAACTTTAGCCTGTTTTTGATTTAAAGTACCTAGTTGGATTCCCTCTACTAATTTTTGTATTTTAACATATAATTTTGTTGTTG
>JAODAL010026275.1:0-57054 GCA_025379985.1 Phyllomedusa bahiana
AAATATTTTTGTTTAGTGACTCTGTCCAGGTGAAGTCCCTCCCTGCTCTCGGCTCTAATCATTGTCATGTTGGTGGTGTGGATTCTCTGGACCACCACAAGCGGTCGTACCAGCCACCTCAGGAAGTGGAGTCTAAGGAGCCTCCTGGTCTTCTCCAAAGACTGCCGCAAGGTCTGTTGGATTTGTGTGGCGGGTGACACCCAAGTCACTACCCCTGAAATTACTTGCTTGAGGTGGTGGGTGGCGTATGCAAGGTACAGTATCTTAGGCAGAAACGTAGTCAGGGATAGGCACTATGGTCAGGGAAGGCAACATGGTCAAAGTCACGGGCAGAAGGTCAGATGCACGGGCAGGAACACAATCTAATAGCAGTTTCTCACTAGGTAACAAACACCAAAGATCTGGCAGAGGAGTCAGAAAGTGGTGGCAATATGTAGGGTGAGAATCAGGTAATTAACCACAGAGCAGGCATGCACGACTTAAGAAGCAGGGACGCGCTTGCCGGCACACAGCAGAGGCATGCAGGAAGCAGGAGCTGTTAGAGGTTCGTATTCAGCTGTGGGGACCCGTGTGAGGGCCACGGCACAAATCGGAACAGTACCCCCTCCCCTTAGGTCTCTTCCTCTTCTTTTGAGTCAGTGAGAGATGACATTTTCGGTGAAGCTCTGGGGCATTAATGTTTTCAAGGGATTCCAAAGATTGGTCTTTTGGCCCATATCTTTTCTAGTCAATGAGGTAGAATTTCTTCCACCTGCAAGTCTTGATATCCAGGATCTCTTGAACCTAATAAAAATCCTCTTGACTTACTTCCGAGGGTTGCAACACCGGCTTGGAAGAGAAACAGTTGGGGATCAAGGGCTTCAGGAGGGAGACATGGAAAGTATTGGGGATACGTAAAGTTGAAGGCAGGTGGAGTTTATGACATACCAGGTTCACTTGGTTGATCACGGGGAAAGGACCAAGGCAGCAAACTTGAGTCATAGTACCTCGAGACGGATATATTTGGTAGATAGCCACACCTTGTCCCTAGGGTGGTATATGGGAGGAGGTCTTGGCTTTTTACCCATTTGAAGAGAAATTGGCAAGCCTCTTGCCATATGCGAAAGAAGTCACGGACCAGAGAATCCACAGCTGGAACTTCAGAAGATGTTTGCATATAAAGCGGTAGAAGGGATAGGAGCCAGTAGATTCTCCATCATGGTTAGTGTATGAGAATTTGACCCATGGTATCAGCTCTGTCCAGTCATCTTGATGTGAAGAAACAAAATGGCGGAGATAGGTACCTAAATTGAAGTTCACCTGCTCCACTTGACCATTGGATTGTGGGTAGTAGGCCATGGAGAAGTCCAACTTCACCTGAATCAGAGAGCATAGGGCACGCCAGAATTTGGAAACAAACTGGACCCCCGTCTGACACAACATGCAGAGGCAGACTGTGCAGGCGAAAGATGTTTCAAAAGAATTGGAAGGCAAGCTGAGGACCAGAGGACAGGGCAGCCAGTGGTTTAAAATATGTACTTTTGGAGAATCAGTCAATGACCACTCAGATGAGAGAGGCAAATCAGTAACAATATCTCAGGCGATATGAGCCCAGGGTTTTTCAGACACAGGTAACGGTAGCAAGAGAAGCAACTGGTTTCTGGCACAGAACCTCATTATGAACACAAGTCTGACAACTGACCACAAACTAGTTGGTGTCCTGGGACAAAGTTGGCCACCAATAGTGTGAGGAGATCAACTGAATTTTTTTTTGGACTCCAGGATGGCCAACCAATTTAGAGGCATGCCCTCATGAGAGAATGTGCTTCCTATGGACTGAAGTGACAATGGTTTTTCCCCAAGGAATTTTTCATAGACAGAAGGGTGAAACAGTAATCAGACGGTCAGGAGGGATGATATGTTGAGGTGTTTAATCGAGAACCCACAATATCAGATGCATGAGAAAGAGCATCAGCATTGGCATTCTTGTCTGCTGGTCTGAAATGTGGAAAGAAATCGAAACGAGAGAAGAAGAGGGACCATCTGACTTGCCGCTAGTTCAACTGCTGTGCTATCTGTATATACAAGAGGTTATTGTAATCCTATATACAACATACATTAACCTGGTGATGAACCCCTTACAGCAGATGGCGCCATTCCTCTAAGGCCAACTTAATGGCCAGCAACTTGTGATCTCCAATGGTGTAAATTCTTTCAATAGGGGAGAAAGCCTTAGAGAAGAAGAAGCAGGTGATGGTTTTGCCCTTGAGATTCATCTGTGTGAGAACTGTCCAGGCTCCCAGAGATGAGGCGTTCACCTCAAGTAAGAATGTTTTTTTCTGGATCTGGACAAGATAGTTGCAGAGGTAAATGCGGACTTCAGATGGAAAAACGATTCTTCCACCTCTGGTGGCCAGAGTTTGGTATTACCGTTCTTCTTGGTAAGCGCTACTATAGGCACCACCACAGTAGAGAAGTGAGGTATAAATTGTTGGTAATAGTTTGCGAATCCCAAGAAGCATTGTGTGGCCCGGAGCCCCACTGGTCAGGACCATTGGGGAATAGCAGGCAATTTGGCAGGATCCATTCGTTAGCCTTTGTCTGAGATGATGCAGCCTAGGAAGGGTAGACTAGTCTGTTCAAAGATGCATTTTCGAGCTTGACACAAAGCTAGTTGCTTTGTAAGCATCTTAGTACCTGGCGAACGTAATAAGATTCGAGATAAGTCGAGAAGACCATGATGTCATTGAGATTTACGACCACATAAACATATATACAGTCTCTGAAGATCTCATCAACAAAGTCCTGGAAGACAGCAGGAGCATTGCACAGGCATCTCCAGGTTATCAAAGTGTCCATCTCAGGCATTGATGGTGGTCTTCCATTCATCGCCTTCACATATGTGAATTAGATTTTAAGCTCTCCGCAAGCCAAGTTTAGTAAAGATCTTGGCCCCACGGGTGCTGTCAAACAGCTTGGAGATCAATGGCAGAGGATAGCAGTATTTTACGATTATCTTGTTGAGACCTCAATAGTCAATGCAGGGGTGAAGAGATTAATCTTTCTTTTCCATAAAGAAGAACCTGGCACCGGCAGGAGAAGAAGATAAAGCCTTTCTGTTGTTTTTTTTTTTTTATATAGGCTGACATGGCCTGTGTCTTAGCTACATGCTAAAGGTAGACCCTGCCCTGAGGAGGTGTAGTCCCCAACAGGAGATCAATAGGACAGCCATAGGCTTTATGTAGCAGAAGGGTCTCTGCCTATTTCTCACAGAAGACATCTGCATATTCCTGGTACAGAAAGGGCAAACCCGGTAGGGGAGTGGAACACATCAGTGGAGAAGTGGTATGCACCAGACAGAGTGCCACGGGACAGTGAGAATGGCAGTGTTGTCCCAAGCATGTGACCTCGCCTGTTTGCCAACTGAGCACCAGAAGAACTGCTGAGGAGAAATGGGATGACATGTAGAACACCATTTTCTCCTTATGCAATCACCTACTTGAATATTCACAGGTTCAGTATGAAACTGAATCGGGTCATGCTGGCATTTATGGCTAATGGAAGAAATGACCAAAGATTTGTCAAGACGGACCACCGGGAAACGAAAACTTAAACCATAGATTAGTGACGAGCGAATGTGTCAACTATCGTAATTGATTTGATAGTCGATATCGGCAATTATCATGACAATATCTGATAGTCGATAACAGATTATCGCCGATGACCATTAAAGTCTATGAGAGAGGAACAACACCTTCCTTCTTACACGCAAACAGGGCTGGAGAAGCTGGCATTAACATCCATAACAGTAAACTGGATACATGCTACATCTTAGGCAAGACAATTAGGTAATAAAAGTCACAGACCATTCACTATCCCTGTCTTGTACCACAGCATGACCCTTAAACCTACATGACTCACAAAGTAAAAAGTGCCAGAAGGCAGTATTATTTGAACCATCATTTTACTTGAAAGGGAAAATTTTTATATCCCTGTCCGGGGAAGGGCAACATGCCCCCCAAAAAACTGTCTAAACCCAGTTTTAAAAAGGTGCCAAAAAAGGGGGAGTCTTTCAAACCCCCATTTTTAGTTTTTTTACGGGGACAGGGGACTTTACCTTTTCCTGGACCCCCCCAGTAGGGACCTTTAAAACCTTTTGGGCCCACAGATTAAAAAAAAAGTGCCGGAAAAAAAAGTAGTTTTTGAACCAACATTTTACTTAAACTGGACTTTGGGTTTTACTGCCCGGGGCCCGCATTTTATGACCTTTAAAAACCCCGGCTTGACCCACAAAATTAAAAAGGGGGGGGGAAAAAAAAAGGAGTTTTTTGAACTACCTTTTTTAGTTAAACTGGACATTGACATGCCTGAGGGGTCTGCAAGGGGACAACCCGGCTGGCTTGCGTTTGTTCCCCAGCCGGGAAAGGGAGCCCTTCTCTAGTATCTTTACCCCCAAGCCCTACACCCCTCTTTGCTCGTTTTAACCACCGCTTTTTCCCTCCATGTTCAAAAGATAAAAATTTTAAAAGGTTTTTGGAAGGGGTTTTTGGGACAGTCTCTTATTAAAAAGATGGAAAATAACAGCTTTTCTGAAATCCCTCTAATTTCCAACAGCCAAACTAGGATTAGAAAAAAAAAATTTTTTTTTCTTTTGAATCCCCGTGAAATGCGGGTTGGGGGGAAAGGGAACCCTTAAGAAAAAAATCAACAGTCTTTTCCTTCAGTCCCAGGATTTTAAAAAACTCCCCAGTAGGATGGGAAAATTTATAGTTTTAAAAAACTATAATAAAAGTGCGCTATCTGCGCCAAAACGGGAGATTCACCGAGTGAAATAAAACTTTTCCCAAAAGTTACAGGGATGAGAAATTGCATTTTTTGAAAGCAAGGGAACCACCCCGAAAAACATTTACTAGAAAATTTTTTATTTTAATTTCCAAAAAATTTAAAGTAAACAAAAGGTTTTTTTTGGCTTTCTTTGAAAAACAAAACCTGGGGGGCGCTCCCAAAGTGAAATACAGCTATTTAAAAGTTAAAAGGAAAAACAAAAGGTTTTTTTTGCACCAATAAAAATACCCCAAACAGTCATTTAAAAAAATTTCTGTAAAAAAATTTTTAAGTACAAGGTGGCTTTTTGAAAAAAAACGGGGGTGCCCAAAAGTGAAATACAGCTTTTTAAAAAGGGTTAAAAGGTTTTAACAAAAGGTGGTTTTTAAACCAATAAAATTACACCAACAGTTACTAAAAAATTTTCCCTGTACCCAAAAATTTAAAGTCCCAAGGTGGTCTTTGAAAAAAAACGGGCTGCACCAAAGTGCAATACAGCTATTTAAGAGTTTTTTGGAAATGAAGAAGGGGGTTTTTTGCCCAAAATAAAATTTCCCCAAACAGTTATGGAAAATTTCAGAACCCAAAAATTTAAGTAAAAAAGGGGCTTTTTAAAAAAAAAATTGGGGTGCACAATATAAAACCCCCCTTTTCCCAAACCCCGTTGTCTCTCTGCCCTCCACCCCCACCCTCTCCCGTGGTTTGTAGAGTTTTTGTTTGCTTTTTTTAAAAGTCTCTGTCAAACTAACTAAAAAAATTGGAAATTTCTAATCTGCCTATTTTTCTAATGTTCATGTTAAAATCTATTTGTCTGTAGGAAATTTAAAGGGGAGAAAAAACTGTGTCTCTGAGCTGAGCTGTATTGAGAGAAGGGTAGACACGTCTTGCTCTAGTGAAAAAGCCCTTGAAAAAAGGGAAAACTGAACGGAAAAAGCTGTTTTTATGAAAAAACGGGGGGTATGTGTTTTTCCGAAAAAGACAACCATACACATCACACTCATGACTTTCGCACCCCCAGATCCCCCTTGCTTATGTTTCTAAACTGAATTACGGGCCGCCAAAATACGGGGAAGCGCCGAAAAGGCAAAAATGGGTAAAAGATTATCTGCAGATTGTCACCTAAAAATTTTGGGGTGTGGGGAAATTTTTCGATCACCCAAAAAAATGTCCCGATTTAAATTTTTGGGTCTATTAAAAATCGCTCATCTCTCCCATGGGTTGTCAATGAAATTCCCGGGGGGATCCGGGAATCCACGAAGGTTTGGGGCTTAGAAAAAGATATTAGTGGGGTGAATTTTGGGCATGCTCAACGTGGGAGGGACCCCTTTACACCTAGGAATTAGAGAAAAAGAAACACAAAAAAAAATCTAGATCAAACCCGGATTGTGTTTTTAAAGAAAATTTTTTGATTTTCGATCTCAATTCAATAAGGGCTTTTCCCCTTTAAAATCAATGGGAGAAAAATGATCAGGTTAATTTTTAGACCAAAAACAAGTGAGGGGGGAAAGGGGAATTACCCTTTCTAAAAACCTTTAAATTTGGATAAATGGTACAAACTTAGGGGAAGAAAAATTTTTGGCTTAAGTCACAAAAAAAAATTCCGGGCCCTTAAAATGGGTTAAATTTCCTTTAAAATGGTAATTTAAAAAGTTGGGGCCCCTCATAGCTTTAAAGGTCCACCCAGGGGTTTAGAGCTGTTTAAGGGCCCTTTAAAGCATAAGAAAAATTTGGGTTTTGGTTTAAATGGGGGGGACCCCCCTTATGATTTTTTCACAGGGCCCAAAAACCCTCAATATTTTGGTGGCAGCAAAAAAAAAATCCCAAGGGGGAACCCTGGAGGTTCGGGTGGCCCAAATTGTTATAGTGGGTTGCATTTGTTTCCCATGGTTGCCGCCAGTCATCTTTTAAACCCGTTTTTGGGAAACCCCATGCAGCTAAATCAAAGGGGGCCCCCCACCCATTACTAGTTCCTATTTTTAAACAAAATAAACTCGGCCCCCTTGTTGTTTGGGGCCCACTGCAGGAGTACTGTCTTATTGGCACCCTGGCACCTTTTTTACATTTGTCTGACCCCAAAAATCAGAAAAAAATGATGTCACGGCGCATGTTTCCCCCCAGAAGCAGCAAGGCAGGTTTGGGGGTTAATCCTTAGTGGGTGGGGAAACCCCCCCAAGGAGGAAGCAGGGCTGATGAGCTTAGGGGGGAAAGCTGTTTCCCTAATAAAGTAAAAGGGTGTGTCTTTACGGGCCCCAATAGGGGGGGCTCGGAGGCCGTTTCAATCGTTGAGGGGGCGGGCTCGGGGTTTTCCTTAAATTTAAAAACTCCCCCCACTTCTCCCCAGTCTTTGCCTGAAAAAGGGTTTTTCCCCTTGCAAATTCCCTGTTTTTCCTTTTGGTTTTGCTCTCCTGATTTTCTGACCTGGGGCTGGGCTTCCTGACCTCCCCTTTTTGTTTCCGACTTTGTAATCCGCTTTGACCTTTGGTTTGGACCCCGGCTTGTTTTTTGACTTTTCTTTTGGCCTTAAGTTTCTTGGATTTTTGTTCCCTCTGGGGGACTCCCCCCGGGACTGTTGGACTTTTTTTTTTCCCTGACGGCCCTGAAATTTTGGCAGCTTTTAGGGGCTGTCGTCCATTTGGGGTTTGGGAGCCAAAGGGAAAAGGCACGCCAAGTAGGCAGGGACAGGGGCTGGGTTTGGCCCAGTCAGGGCCCCTGAAAACCCCCTTTTGACGTGACATTTTCTCGGGCCCGAAACCCGTCTCTGCTCTTCACTGCTATGAACCCTTTTGATAGCTTGGAAAAGGCAGTTGAAGGGGCTTACCCAGTAGTCCAGGACCGGGGCATGGGGGTTACAGCAGCAGGACATTACCCTAAGTCGGTGTTTCTTTTATTTTTGGGCCCCCCCCCCCCCCCGTAAAAACCCCCTTTATTCTTTTTGTCTGATAGATTCTCGGGAAACCCGGGAAGGGTTTTTTTGGGCTTTTTGAGGGGGGATGTCCCCTGTATTTTGGGTTTCCGCCCACGTATGGGGGCAATGAGGAGGAAAGAAAGGGGGAATAGTTATGTCCGTAACTTCGGGGGTTCCCCTCAGGGGGTGGGCATTTTCGTTACCCCCTGAATGACAAAATTTTTCTTCTTTTTGGAAATTTTCTTTGTCTCTTTAGGGGCATACTTTTTGATGACCCTGATGGGGAAAGGGCTGTCCCCCGAGGCTCAGCGGGCCCACCTTGGGGGGGTTTTAAAAGGCTGTGGAGGATTTATTGCCCCAAATTTTTCCCGCGGGTTTGTGTTCCGTCGGGGGTGAAACGATCCAGTTTCTTTGATGTCAATTTAGCCTAGGGTTAGTGCCCATGTGAAGGATTTATTGGGGGGCTTCCCTTTACCATGGTACTTTAGATGGGTTTTGGGCATTAGCCTTTTTGCCCTGCCCCAGTTTTTTTAAGGGGAGACGTCGGGAAAAAAGGGGCTCCTTTTTCCGGGGGGCCCCACACCACGGCCCCTTCTAAAAATTTTTTTTCCAAATTTTTAAACCCCGGAGGGGGCCCATGCAAGTGGGGGCTTTTTTTCCCGACTTCTGCTAGGGGACCGTAGGACTCCCCATCGAAACTGGGGGGTTGGCTTTCTACTGTGGCAAAGATGGCACGGCATTGGGATTTGCCCCCAAAGGGAAGCCCCGGGCCCCAGAAATACCCCCAACGCCTAGGTGTTTTGGGCAGGAAGATCACCGGGGCCCGGAGCAGGTTTTTCTCTTTGTATCCAAAAAATTGCTGCTCCCAGTTAAGATCTAATTTGTCTCTGTCGGGTTCGGGAAAATTTTCCCTTTTGTGGATGCGGGGTTTCAGTTTCCCCAAATTTTTGGGTAAAGCGTCCTTCCCCAAACGTCTGGGTCCCCCTTTGGGGAGGCCTCTCTCGGGAGCCCCCTGCGGGTTTTTGGGGCCCAATGGGGATTTTTCTCCGCTGAAAAGGGGCCCACTATCAAATTGTACCCCTGAGTTCAAAGATGGGGGTTTTGGATCCAAAAATACTAAAAATGTTTTTCAAATTTTATCATGGAGGGGTTTGTCGTGATGGGGTTTTTGGGGGTTTCCCCTGGTTCAAAAAACAAAACCCCGGGGGGTTTGACGGGTTTTCAGGAAAATTTAAACCCAAGTGGGGGAAACAGTGTGTTGACAGAGTCTCCCGGGTCATACTGGGCAATACAGAGGATCGGTACCTATATTCCCCAAGGGAAGACTGTTGTCCCCGGTTATTCCCCTGTTTTTGGGCCACGCGGGATTAAGCCCTCCAGGATATAACCCCCAAAATTTGTCCTTTTTCGAAGGTTTTTGCCCCATAAGCTCCGGTTTAAGATTTTAAAAAAATTTTAATGATTTTGTTTTTTTCTGGAAAATCCTGGGGTGTTTTGGCTAAAAAAGAGGCTGATTTCTCGTATTTACTGGGGGCCGGGTTTTTTGTCTCGTGATGTTGAGGCCTATTTTGGATCTTGCAAAGTCTGTGCTTGGGAAAAGGTTTCCCAGAATTTCTTTCCTTTCCTGGCGAATTTGCCCTCTCCCTAAAACCTGCCCATCTGTGGACTCATTTTTTTCCATGGATTTCTTGAATGCCTTCCTACCTAAAGGGGGTTTAAGTAGTTTTTTGGGGGGTAGGGGGATGTTTCAGTAAGATTTTGCCATTTGTTCCGAAAAGGGGGGTTTTACCGTCGCCCAAAAAAAATTTTGCAAAAACCCTTTTCATCAAACATTTGTCTTTTTGGGCATGTTTTTACCAGAGAATATTGTTTCTGACAGAGGGGTTAAATTTGTTTTCTTTTTTTGGGGAGACCCTTTCCCAAGGCTCTGGGTATCACCCTGTCCTTCTCTTTCCCTTTCCCCCCAGAGATTTAAATGGCGGGAAATGAGGGGGTTTAAATCAAAGGGTAACACAAAAAAACTCTTTGGTTATGATCTGATCAGCGGGTTTGATTGTGTAAAATATTTTTCCCGTTGGTTAAATTTCCCCTTTAAATTAATAAAGGTTTGTAGCTTTTTTCTGGCCCCTCCCTTTTTACTGAAATTATGGTTTTCCCCCAAGGGCATGCATCTTTTTCCCAGTGCTACGTTTGATCCCCAGGGGGGTGGGGAGGTTATCATTAAAGTTTCTTGCCCCAGTCTAGGCCCAAGTTCAGAAGAAACTTGGTCAACCCCCAAAGGGGCATCCAAAAAAAAAAAGAGTGACAAAAGCGCCTTTGCTCTAGTGGTTTTGCTGGGGGGGGTTTAAATTTTGGTTTTGTCCACCCGAAATATTCCCCTTTAAAAGTGCCTTGGGGGAAAAATTAGCCCCACGTTTTGGGGGGTCCTTATGGGGTTTGCAGGAAGGGGGTAAACCCCGGTGGCATCCCCGGTCTTAAGTTACCTCCCTCCCCCCGGGGTTCATAACTTTTTTTCCCCCAGTCCTTTTTAAAGGGGTTTACATTCCATCTCCGACTTCCCCTTCGATACCCCCTCCCCCTTTTTAGTGTAGACGGTCATTTTGGAAATATGAAAAACCCCATCTTAAAATCCAAATTGAGTGAAAGGGGGTTCCTTACAATACCTTGTCCACAAAAAGGGGGTTAGGGGCCCGGGAAAGGGGGGGGGTCGTGTGTTCCACCCGGGTTCATCCACGATGAATCGTGTTTGGGGAAATTTAAAAGGGACTTCCCCGGAAAAAACCCCAAAAAAACCGGGGAAGGGCCCCGTGGCCCCCAAATTTAAAGGGGGGGGGGGAAAACTTTTCACGGCCCCACGTTTCCGTGAAGCGCAAGGCAGGGGTGGGGGTTTTAACCCCTCTAGTGGGTCGCCCACCCCCGGGAAAAGCCGGGTGTTGAATTTAGGAGTGACAGCTCGTTTCCTAATCAAGCAGGGGGTTTTGGGGTCACACGGGCCCAAATTTGGGGGGGCCCGGGGGGCCGCCCCAAATTTTCGGGGGGGGGCCCGGCTCTGGGTTCCTATTTAAACCCCCTCACTTTTTTTCAGTTTTTTGCCTGGAAAGGTTTCCCCTTGCTATTTCCCTTTTGTTTCCTGTTGGTTTTTTTTCCCCTGATTCTGACCTCGGCTCGCTTCCTAAACCTCGCCCTTTGACTCCGACTTTGAAATGTTCTCCTGCCCCATGTTTGGACCCCGGTTTGCTTTTGACTATTCTTTTGGCTTATTTTTGGATTACGTTTCCCGTACTGTGATGACCCGGTTGTTGGGGACTTTGATTTTCCCCTGACGGCCCTGCATTTGCAGCTAGGGGCTGTCATCCGTTGGGGTCTGCCGTTAGGGCAGCACCCCCCAAGTAGGCAGGGCAGTGGGTTTGGGGTGGCATTTGGGCCCCACTGCCCCTTTCCTTTTGGGAAAGTGACAAATGACCTTTTGGACACTCAGAAAATAAAATTAGCAAAAAGAAATTAGAAAGGGAAAATAAGATTTTTTTTCAATACAACCCTTTTCCCATTGGTGTTTTTTTAGAGTGGCCCGGGTCCCCAAAAACCAAACAAAAAAAACCTTTTTTGGAACCTCTTAAATTTTAAAAATTTGAAGAAAAAATGAGTTTTTTGGGAATAAGATTTTTTTTTTTAATAAGGGGCCTTTATATTGGTGTTTTTTTACAGTGCCTTTTTAACCCCAAAAAACCCGCAAAAATACCTTTAGGATACTTTAGAATAAAACTTGCATAAAGGGAAAAAGGGGTATTGGGAAAAAGATTTTTTTAAAGGGGGAAATTGATTTTCTCCCCAATTTTTTGGGGGGTTATTTTTTCCTTTGTAAGGGGAATATTACGGGCTAGTCTACATCAAATGGAATTGTTTCCACATATTGGTTTAAACCGGGAGGCCCCCTGGTTTTTAGGCAGAGCAGAGGAAAACCGGGAGAGAAGACACACATTTCCGGTTCCCTTTTTTACGGGAAAAGGACAGAAAGTAGCTTGGGAAACAAGTGGGTTTCCGTAGGGCCCAAAGGGCCCCGATTGCCCAGGTTTGGGGGTAAAAAGGGGGGGGCTGCAGGTAGCTGGACTGAAGCTGCCTTTAAACATGGCGGACCCGTTGCTCTTTTGTGTTGGCTCTGTCTTTCAGGGTGTTGGTAGGGGGAAAACCCCGCGGGGGGTTTTTGACAAAATTTTAAATACAAATTTATGGTAAGGAATTTTTTTGCTGGGGTCCACCCAAGCAGTAGTACAAAAACCCGCATCGGAAGTAAAATCTTTAAAGGAAAACCCCCTGGTCTTCTTCAGTGACCCCGCCAAAAAAACCCCAAACGGCCTTGCGGCGGGCTCTCTAGAAAAAAATCGGAGGCTCCTTAAAATCTTTTCTTCTGATGCGGCTTGTCCCCCCGCTTTTTTTCTGATGCAATTTGTTTTTGGGTTTTTAGCCGGGGTGTGTGAGCACAGAGTGTAGGTGGGGGCTGTCGGGGACAGACAATATGGTCAAGGCAGGCAGGGGTCAAAAATGGTTTGAAGTCACAGGGCAGAAAAGGGCAGGGGAAAAAGGGGAGGGGCACCAAAATAATCCAAAATTTTCAATAGGGGGATAAACCCCCAAAAATCTGGCAGAGGAAAATCAGGGTGGTGGTGGCAATATAAAAAAAGTCCCGACCTGACCAATTATTGGCATGGTGGCACTTTAAATTTCACAGAGCCAACATGAGCATGACCTAGGGAAAACAAAGGGGGCATGCATTACCACGAATAGGTGGGGGCAGAGAAGCAGGAGCAGTGAAAAGTGAGTGTGCAGCAACAGGGAAACCCCTGGAATTTCGGGGGCACTCGCCCGTCCAGAAAGGAGGGCCCCGGACGATCATAAAAAAACATCTTAGAAAAAATATGGGCATAACTAGAGTAAGTAAATGTGTCAGAGGTTTCATAACATTTTAATACTTTTTGTGATGCACTTGGATATGTTTATATTTTTACAATAAACTTTTTCTGCTTTTCATTCTCCAAAAACATTGGGGCTGGTTTATTTTTTTCATTCCTAACTATTTCATTATGGATGATTGAACAAGGGATCATTGCAACCATCATATCTCAATCAGGTGAACTTATTTACCCTTCTTTTTTTGTGTGTGAAAATGCAATTCAGAGGAACCTGGGTACACACTGAGCAGATAAAATCTCTCCTGACTAAGGTAATTTCAGAACACTACTGTATTTGGAAAAAAGTCTTTTAAATTTCCCCGTCCCTACCCTTTTTGAAAGCCAATCTTTGTAGTGATAAAACCCCTTTAAACTGTGGTTCTCTTCTTTTTTTTTGATCCCATTGTTGGATTAGACTAAGTTATGCATCGGAAGCCTGGCTGTATATTTAAAAGCTGGTCCTCTGTGGAGAGCAGGTTTTTGCTATTTGACTTGCATCAAATCATTGTGAAAGAAACGAGCAAGAGTAGGTGTTGCAGTCTTGTCATACAGAGAAAATTGCAACTCCAACAGAAAGAACACACAGACCTAAAGCACAAGCAAAGTCATCCTGCTGGGAAACAAAGGTTGAAGAAAGACAGGAGTACTCTGTTTCCACATCAATGTATTTACTGCCATTTGCCCCTGTAATAGCAAATACTAACCCAAAGGGCTTTTCTTTTTGGATATTGAAAAAACAGGGATAAGGGAGGACGTGCAAAAAAAAGGGACAATAGACAGGGCCAAAATTACTGCTGTTTGGGGGTTTATTCAGTTTTGAGGGGGCCCAAATCGCTAGCAACTGGTCAATGATTTAATTATAAAAAAGCCGCGCCCCCTCTTTCCCCTCCCATTGAGGGGTCCAGAGGGGAAATATATAGAATCCCCACCCTCCATAGACTTAACTATGGACCCTTTAAAGGGGTTTTTGGTTTGGGCCCTTCCCTTTGATTATGGACAAAAAATTTTGGGCCCAAAAAAGCGGGAGAAAGAAGTAAATGTCAAATTGAGCATCACATACCGTATACATTAACCAATTATGAGGCTGCCGAAGAAATATCCTGAGTCTACATGCTCTATAAAACAATCATCTGTATCTTTAAAATAATAATACTGATTAGACTAGCTATAGAACCCCCCACCAGCTGCTTTCATCCCCCGCCGAACTTTCATCCGGCTTTCAATTTTTGTTCCAAAATAATTTTTGCATTGATTAATTATTTCACAGGCAGTCATTTAATGGATCTCCAGTGGTGAATTTTGATTTTAAAATTAAAATTCTTTGAAGGGTGGGAGGAAGTCAGTCATACGCGGTTATTAAGTTAAAAAATAATCAGATGGGGAAAGGAAAAACAATTTTTCTTTTTTTGACAAGGGCATTTTGGAACATGGTGCTGAAAAAGATAAGCAATATCAGAAAGCCATGGGTGTTTATAGGACTATATGCATGAAACTGTTAAGGGTAATTATTTTTTGCCATATATCGCTAAGCATTAATTTTCTGCTAAGTAAAAATTTTTGGTTTCTGTTTCTTTCCCGATAAAGAGGAAAAAAAAGGGAAAATTTACTAATAACAAGGGTGTGGTCCCGAATGTTATTTAATGTCATAAATAAAAGACTAAAAAAAATTTAAATTTAAACTAATAACACGCAAACAGTTGTACTGCTAATTTAATTTCTTGAGCACCCCTTTATTAAAAAAATACAGTTGGGAAAAAAAAGGGAAACCTTGGAAAATTTAAACCCCCTTTCCGACATTTGACATATGCACAAAGAGCTATGGAGTAGGCTCACATGCTGTCCACTCCATAGGCAGCAGGTGCTAGCTGATTACACTGGACAAAGTTTTGCTTCCTTGAAAATTTGAGGTGATTATGATTAAAACCCATTAGTGCTTTTTTGTAAAAAATAATTTCTGAAAGTCTGTATCACTTTGAAGTTTTTGGGGAAACATCAGTTTTTTCTGATTGCGAAAGCAATTTTTTTCTAAGTTTTCCCCCCCCGGCTTCCCTTCCCCTAAAATTTAAAAAATTTTTTGCTGGTGATTTTCATTTTGTAATCAAGTTTTGTGCATTCCCCCATTGTGGGCCGCGTAGTCAGTTAGCATTGGGGGATTTGTAGCCCTTTATAACCCCCTTTTCCCCCTATGGCAAAATTTTATGGAAGTCCCGAAGAACTGCTGAGAAGAACCCGGGTAAAATGTGAACACAATTTTTTTCCTTATGCAAAACCCCCTACTTAAAAAAATTCACAAGGGTTTAGTATGAAAAATGAAGGGATTTTGCTGACAATTCATGGCTTAAAAAGGGGGGGAAATGACCAAAGGTTTGTCAAGGGCGGCCCTCAGTACACGAAGACTTGAAATCAAGATGCGTCCCAAAGGGAAATTCCCGGCTGATCCAAAAATTCCAAAAGGGGTGGGGGCTTAGGAAAAATTAAAATTTGATGGGGTCCCTAGTTGGATTGCAAAGGTTAGGGGTGGAGGGGGGATAGTTTACCCTAGTAAGCCTCTCCCCGTTTTGCCAAGGGGCCGTAAATTTCCCTTTGCAAAGGACAGTCCATATGGAAAAAGCAATGTCAGCAACAACGGTGGATTCCGAAGCCTTGATAACACCCTTTTTTTTCTTGGGGAATTTTTTTTGGTAAAACTGTTTGCCTGTTTCCAAATAAAAAACCCCCAAGTTTTTCGGGTACAGTTCCAAATTTTTAATGCGGAAAAAAGAATTTTAAATTTTCATGTTGCACTTCATCGTTTTTAAGCTTCAAAAAGTTTTTTTAAACCCCAAATTTAATGTAGTTTGGTGCTCGATAGTTGGGGAAGGGAAATTCTTGCAAAATTCCTTGAATGATTTCCAAAACAAAAATTTTTTCAGGGCCCCCAGGGAGCTCTTCAAAAAATGCTTGTCAAACCCTGATGTGGCAGATTTTTTGGACTTAAAAAAAAAGGGTTTTCCTTTTTTGTGGCATCCTTAATTTTTGGGAACAATTTAAATTTAAAAAAGGGAAAACCCTTTTTCTTCCTTGTTTATTGGGTTTTTACAAAAAACTTCATCAGCCTGGTTTTTTTTGGAAAAGGGGGGCAAAAAAAATAACCCTTGCTTTTGGGCCCCAAGTGCTTTTTTATTTGTAATTACTGTCTCTGGACTAAGGGGCCCAAAGGGGAGGATTTTTAGTTGCAGGAAAGAAAATTCAGTGGAAAAAACCCTCAGAGCTCAGGTTGGGGGTGAACTCATCTGGGTGCTCACATGGTGGAAAAACCCTGGGAGACTTCACTCCCATAGAATTTTTTTCCCAAAAAAAACCCACTATGGTCCCAAATTTTTTAGACTTTACTTCCCCCCCCCTGTTGGGTTCCCTTTAAAGATTCTTTCGGGGATTTTCGCGAAACCTCAACCCCCTTTTAGATCACTTTTAAGATAGGTTAAAAAATTGTATGGGAATTTTTCCCCTTGCTTACATTTTTCATAATCATGAATAATAAAATTTATTATTGGAAAAATTTTAAACCCCTTTATTTCTGACCCAAAAACTTTGCTGGGTTGCTACACTTTAAAATGTTTAAAAAAACGGGTTTTATGTTCTCATTTGTTTCTTTTATGTTTTTGTAGGCATAGCCTCGGATTTAAGGAAAGAAAAAAGTTCATTATGCAACAAAAAAAAGCTCAGGTTTATGTGGCGGGTTTTATATGTAGTGTTTCAAAAGAAAATGTGGCGGAGGGGGTAGAATTTTATTTAAAAAAAATAGGAGTATTCAAACCCGTGGCCATAACCCATGTTTTTTAAATTTTCTTGGTTTTTAAACCCGGACATGCATTTTTTTCTATTCTAGGGTGGAAATCTTTAAACGCCCAAAGGGGTACTGCTATGTAGACCGCTTATGCTCCCACATAGGGAAATTTATTCCTGCACTGGTTGGGGGGAGGGCTCATGGGCTTTAAGGGAAATAGAGGGAAAGATTTTACATCTAACTTCTCTACTTGGGGGGGAAAAATCGATGATTACTGGGTTTTAAAGGGAAGATTTCATTTAGCATTTTAGGGACTCTGTATTGTCCTTAAATAATAATCAGGTTTACAAGGAAGATTAATGAAAAAGAACTATATTTTCTGGATCTGACTATTCGTAAGGATAAATTGGGATATCTCCAAACTAATACCTTTTGTAAAACTACGGTCACAAATAGCCTCCTGGGTTGGGGGTGTCATTAAACCCCCCAAAAACCCTTAAAAAAAAAGGCATACCAAAAGGACAATATTTTAGAATCATACAAAACTGATCTCAAATAGATGTGTTTCAGCCCCAAAAGGCCCGGGAACTAGGGGTTTTTCCATTAAAACTTTTTGACTAGTTTTCACCAAAGCATTTTTTAGGAAAAGAAAGTTCTCTTGACAACTGGAAAATATCTAGTTAAAGGGAAGCACAAGAGTTTCAGGATAATTGATATGTTTGATAATTGCAGTAATGAAGTTACTCGGTTTTACTTTAGAACATCTTTTCCAAATTTTTGGACCAGATTTTTGGGGGGGGGTTTTTTGGGCTTTTTTTGGTTACTTTAGGAAGTGGAAAAATTCCCTAAAACACAGATTTGTGAAAAGTCACTTTGCACCTCCCAAGGGGATGGGTAAATTTACTTGATTTGGAAACCCCAAACAATTTTTCATGTGGGGCATGCAAATCGTTTTCCTTTTTTAAACAAACCTAAACTGTTTGTAACTACAAAAAACAGGTTTTAAAAAATACATTTCTGGTGAATTTTTGAAATGGCCCCGAAGGGGGGAATCTATTTTTGGAACTTTTTATTTTTTAAAATCCCAAAATTTTTAGGGAAGACCCTGGGGACACTTTTAAAGGCAGACGGTGGGAGGGGAAAATGCTGGAGATGGTAAATCCATTCTCTTTCTCCTTCCTAAGTAGTTTTGTATCCACATCCACTTTCCTCAGGGATATTTGTATCATCTCAATGGATTTAAATCTCAAACCAGAGTAATCTCCCTGCTGATGTTCCTAGATTTAATTTACAATGGTGGTATCATCTCTGATTCCTTACATCTCCAGCATCTTGGGACAGTTTAAAGGGCACTAAAAATTATCCCCCATGTTACAATTACCTTTGATATATGACAGTTCAAATGTAGGGATATCCATGTGAGTGATTGATTTTCTGTGTATGGTATATACGGAGTGCTGTCTAGTCTCAATTACTTAGACTGGACTTATATTCATTTATTAATTGGTAATATGAATGGATGAACATCAATTTATGATTATTACTGTAGATTTTTAGTCCATTTATTATCATTGGGTATGTGTATACACATTCCCCCTCTATGGGCTAAATATGCCTGTACTGCCAATACCTCTCCCTTCTCAGTCAGAATTAGAAATGGGCAAATTTCTCAAAAAATTTATTCACCAGGTTTGCCGAATTTTCCGCCAAAATTATTTTCGACCCGAATATATTTGCAGCGAATTGCGTTAAATAACAGTTATTTCCTGGCTGCAGAGAGCCTATAGGGTGTTGTAGAACATTGTGCCATGCTCAAATATGCATAGGGAGCGTGGTTTGGTCTTCATATAATGCTGTGTTTTGGTATGACACGCAGATAACAGCCGCCGCTCTTAGAATCGCCTCACACTTCACTTGTCTGGGCAGTTACAGGGGCAAAACTGACCAAATAATTGAAGTGGGAATGCATCCTGACAAGGTAATGTCAGTGCCAGCTGGAAAGAACCAAGCTGAGGGCCAAAATCCTACTATAATAATAATAAAAATAATAATAATAATAATAATAATAATAATAATAATAATAATAATAATAATAATCTTTATATAGCACCAACATATTCCGCAGCACTTCACAATATAGAGGGTATAAGCACAGACAGATCAGACATTACATTATAAAAAAGCTACTTACAAATCATACACAAGGTGTAAGAGTCCTGCTCACAAGAGCTTACAATCTATTAGGGTGTATGGGTGAAATGTGGTTGTCCATCCTGCTGCAGCAGAAGCACCCAGTGGCACTCCTCCCATTTCAGGCAGTCAAGGCTCCAAAACCTCTGCCGAAGACAACTCTTTGTGTTTCACATCATCTACCATTCCAGATGCTCCTGCTCCTCGACACTCATGGTGCCTGCAGTCGTTCACCGAGACGATTGCCAAGAGACGTAGCCACCCCTAAGTGCAGAAGCTGACCGTGCTCCTGTTGGTGGTACCAAGTTGGTGGTACTGCTGTCCCTCCCTTTTCAAGTGGTGGACTTGACAGGAAACTTTGCATGCACTTTAGCCATTTCTACACCGCCAAGCACATCCTCCTTCAGCTAAACAGAACAGAGAAACTATGAACAGAGAAAAACAGAGAGAAATCTATGAACAGGGCAAAACAGGGAGAAATCGATGAACAGGGCAAAACAGGGAGAAATCGATAAACAATGCAAAACAAGGAGAAATCAATGAACAGAGCAAAACAGGGAGAGATATATAAACAGAAAAAGGCCAATAATGATTTCTTGATGATCCAAGCGGACAGGGATACTCTACTGTGTAATTTTGAGTGGCATCTCATGTATGACATGTGCAATTTGCTCAGTCTCTTTCAGGAGACCACATAATTTGTCTTTCGCCAGGACTACGGGATGAACAATGTCATTTTACTGCTTCATGTCCTGGAACATATTTTACCAAATCTGTCTGTTCAGGGGACTGGAGACGTGGCAGCTACATCTCACGGCCACATGAGTCCGGTGGGGGTAATGGGCAGTCAGTGAAGGGATTGATAGATGGGAGAGGCAGAGAAGTAACGAGAGAGGTGAATCAGATTAAGGATGGATTGAAGGGGAGTGAGGGTGCTAGATGGGAGGCCACAGAGAAGGATGTTGCAATATTGTAGGCGTGAGATGACAATGGCATGGACAAGCATTTTTGCGTTTTCAAAGTGAAGGAATGAGTGGATTGTGGAGATATGTTTCAGGTGGAGGCAAGGGTAAGGGTTTGAATGTGTGGTTTGAAAGGCCAGATTGGAGTCAAATGTTATCCCAAGGTAGCGGACTTGTGAAGTCAGTGAGAGAGTGCAGCAATTGGTAATGATAGAGAGAGCTATTTGCGCCATTGTCCAATCTCCCACAGGTCTCACTGGAGGGTTCCTCAGTGCTCAAGTACCACTCCCACGGTTGCGGTGGGAGGTTGGGGTTGTAAGAGCAGTACCAGCTCCACCTGCAGCAACCTGAGTCTGGAGTTGTTGATGTCTGTGGAAATGAGTGGTTTTTCTACTCAGGTGACAGGAGAGGAGGAGCAGGAGCAGCAGGAGGAGTTTGAGGAAAATGAGAAAGATGAGGCAGATGACCCTGACACACCGTGGCAGTATACAGTGGAGATGTAGGAAGTGAGTCCCTCAGAGTCACTTGTGCAGATGGCCCGCTGCATGCTTAATTGCCTGGGTAGTTACAGCCGAATAATCACCATCCGACAGAGAGATGACTTCTGGCTCTCCACCGTCTTGGACCCTCGCTACCAGTCCAAAATGGGAACATTTTTTCACCTGCCAAGATGGAGGACAAACTAAAGTACTATAGAGATATTCTATTTAGTCAGTTGGCCACTGCCTATCTGCACCATCGTCCATCCTCTAACAGGTCTAACCTGTTTCTTCACCCCCACCCCCTCTAGTGATTTAGGTACCCACCAGCAACAACCCTAAACCCTGGATTCTTCTGGCTACCTGCCTCAGCTACTATTCTGATGCTGCTACCTGCCTGATGCCACACACCTACTGCCAGCTGCTTCTTCAACCACCCACCATTTTTACCAGGGTCTCCCCACTCTTCACTGGGCCATTATGTAGCCTTCTGATTCTGCTGCCACCTCACCACTCAGGTCTCCACATGCTGCTGCTGTCATTTCCAGGCTATGTCACCATGTCACTCTCGGGCTTTATGTTACTTTTACTGCCACCTCCTCATTATGTCACCTAGCTGCACCCACCTCAAAATTATGACATTTTGCCACTCTCCGGCCTGATGCTGCTGCTGTTGCTGCTGCCACCTCCACACTGTGTAATTGTGCCAATCTGTGGCCTAATCATACTGCTGCCACCTTCACAATCTGTCATTGCCACTCTGTGGCCTACTCATGCTGCTGTCAACTGACCGCAGTCTCAGTCAACCACCATGTGGTTTTCTAATGCTGTTTCCACCCTCCACCACTCTATGACGTTGCCACTATGTTTGGTTTTCCATTATTTTAATATGTCACAAGGAATGAAAAGGACAAACACAGCCGATTGTGTTTTCGGAGAAGCCGTAAGGCTATTATGACATGGTCCTTTGTTTGCATCAGTATTGTCAGATGAGTAGGTAGCCAAAAGCAGGAGTGGATACAAAACACAGAACACATGCAAATATTCCATTTACTTATTTTTTGGATCAACTCCTGTTTCTTTTTGGCTTTAGCGATGATAGATTATTGAACAATTGAAAGCGGACACTGAAGGATCATGGGAATGGCAAAATAATAATAATAATAATTTTTTTATTTATATAGCGCCAACATATTCCGCAGCACTTTACAATTTAGAGGGTGTACATACGAACATTACACATTAAAAGAACTTACAAATGAGACACGAGGTATGAGGATCCTGCTCGCGAGAGCTTACAATCTATTATGGTGTATGGGTGAGACAAAGGTTTAGAAGTGCTCAGTTTACAATGCTCCAGCCATGTTACATAAAGAGGAGGTGGTTTACAGAAAAATTGGGTGACCCTGCCACCCTGACAGTACATCTATATGCAGATAAGTGCCTGTGAGTGCCCTAGTGTAGGGAGTGACAAATGTGTGTGATGGCAGTTAGGGATCTTGGTGGGCCAGGCTGAGAAGATGTTTTCTCAGGGCCCTCTTAAAACTCTGAGAGTTGTGAATGTGCCTGATCGTCCGTGGTAGCATGTTCCAGAGAATTGGCGCCGCACGTGTGAAATCTTGGAGACGGGCATGGGAGGTTCGGATGATTGAGGAATGTAATCTGATATCATCAGCAGAGCGGAGAGCACGGGTAGGGTGGTAGACAGAGATGAGGGAGGAGATGTATGGGGGGGGCAGCACTGTGGAGAGCTTTATGGGTGAGAGTGATGAGTTTATGTTGTATTCTGTACTGAATAGGTAGCCAGTGCAGTGACTGACACAGGGTAGAGGCATCAGTATAGCGGCTGGAAAGAAAGACAAGCCTGGCTGCTGCATTCAGGACAGATTGAAGAGGGGCGAGTTTGCAGAGAGGGAGACCGATAAGCAGGGAGTTGCAGTAGTCAAGACGAGAGTGAATAAGAGCAACGATGAGGGTTTGAGCTGTTTCCACAGTGAGAAAAGTACGGATTTTGGAGATGTTCTTGAGGTGCAGATGACAGGAGCGGGCAAGGGATTGGATATAAGGGGTGAAAGACAGATTAGAATCTAGTATTACCCCAAGACAGCGGGCCTGTTGCCTAGGTGTTATGGTGGTGCCACACACTGAGACAGAGATAGCAGGGTAGGGTTGGTTAGAAGATGGTGGAAAGACAAGAAGTTCGGTTTTAGTGAGGTTTAGTTTCAGATGGAGAGAGGACATGATGTCAGAGACAGCGGACAGACAGTCACTGGTGTTTTGTAGCAGGGCAGGAGTGATGTCACGGGAGGAGGTGTATAATTGGGTGTCATCAGCATAGAGATGGTACTGGAAGCCAAATCTGCTGATGGTTTGTCCAATGGGGGATGTGTAGAGTCAAAAAAGGAGAGGACCTAGAACTGATCCCTGATGAACCCCGACAGCAAGAGGAAGAGGAGAGGAGGTAGAACCTGCAAAATGATTGACGTCAATGCAAAATTACTTGTGACACCCTCTTCACTTTTTTTTTTTTTTTTGGGGGGGGGGGGGCTCTACATGTAGCAACATTTAATAGAATCACCACAATATTTGAAAAAAATTACTGTTTGTCACAGATAGCAATATCCCAAGAGACTGGAGTGGCTGGATTTGAGATGTATGTAGGGCTGAAATACACAAACACTGGATTTGACACAGAATTCTCCACAAAAAGGGAATAAATTAACTCTTGGCCACTGATTAAAATACCCCCACTCGTCTGAAGTTGATGGATTTCAGACGAGCTTGTGGCAGAAATACACACACCCTGTATTTGACTCAAATTCCCCCACAAAAGAAGAGGAGAAATTAACCATTGGTTTAAAATACCAAACAGAATGAATGAGATGAAATTCAGGCGTATATGGGGTAAAAATAAACACACCCTGTATTTTACTCCAAATTTCCCCACAATCAAGAGGCTAAATTAACCCTTGGGTAAGAAATACCCCACAGAAAAAAACGCTGGAAGTTAGGC
The DNA here is from genome assembly GCA_025379985.1 of Phyllomedusa bahiana. Classification (NCBI taxonomy): domain Eukaryota; kingdom Metazoa; phylum Chordata; class Amphibia; order Anura; family Hylidae; genus Phyllomedusa; species Phyllomedusa bahiana. Next base: position 23,065 of record JAODAL010026275.1, read on the forward strand.
GTATATGGGTCAAAAAAATGCACACACCCTGTATTTTACTCCAAATTATCCCACAATCAAGAAGTTAAATTAACTCTTGGGTATAAAATACCCTACAGAAAAACCAGATGGAATTTAGGCGTATATTGGGCAAAAAAATACATACACCCTTTATTTTACTCCAAATTACCCCACAATCAAGAGGCTAAATTGATCCTTGAGTATGAAATACCCTACACACAAACCAGATGGAATTCAGTCGTATATGGGACAGAAGTACACCCACCCTGGACTTTAGGTAGAATACCCCACAAACTAAAACAAAATAATAACGCTGCTTGAGTAACAAGTGTGTATATGACGAGTTTGTTTTATAAAGAGTGCAATATAGTGCAGCAGCCAGATGCTTACTGGCAGGAGTCACAGTGAGAAGTGTGAGAATTTGACATGGCGTCCGTATTTATAGGGCTGTGACGTCACGGAAGCCCACTATTTGGCTTCATGTCTGCACATGTCATTGAGGGTGATCCTTTTTTCCTCCCAGAGTTCTCTGCCCCATGTCACGCCATGTGCTCGTGGCCATTTTAGAAAAAAAAGACGATTCGTTACCACGAAGTACCATAAATTTCAGCTTCGAGCAGAACCAAAGTTTTCCTGAAATTCGAAACAAATTCCACTTCGTTAGAATCGATTCGCCCATTTCTAGTCATAATACTAAAGTTTGTAAACTACACATGCGCCATCAAGTTAAAGTATTATTTTTAATGTATTAAATGTACACATCATATGAGAAAAGGATTGGCATATGTTGGCATTAGATCTGGCACATGCGTAATGGTAACCTTTGCTTGCTTAGGAAAAGAGTGGCAAACAAGAGATGTTAACACATGCGGAGTCAAGCTGCCAGCTGACTGAGAGGGCTGAGGCGGAAGTACGTCACTGGTGTGGGAGTGAGAGTAACTTGGAGACACTGATTGGAGTGAACAACTACATGTTTAAGCAAGTATGTCATCAGCACATGGGTGCTTGTACCCTCGAGATACTAGCTAGATAAAACACTGCCATATGCAGTGTCACATACCTGACACTATTACCAGTATACCATATCTCTTGTTACACCCGACTGACTCCGGATTGGTAAGTCATCTACTGTCAGATGTTATGGCGCATCTCTGTTCCATATTTTTTATGTTTTACTGAGGGGGTGGTGCCTGCATCAGATAAGGGTATTTAGAGGGTAATGGCCATTATTATTTTGGCACTTTACATTAAACCTCTGTCTCTGATTATCTATATTTATAAACATAAATGTCAGTCATTAATCTTTCTTTGTTATTTCTGGCATGATATTTGCTCCCTGATGAACCTCTGTAGTTTCATCATGGAGGGGAAACGCATTGAGACTTGGAGTGTCACATACGGGTGATTGTACCCCTTGGGAGACGTTATTCTATGTGTTTTTACATTCTTCCTAATGTTTGACGTACCTTTTTGGGTTATTTTCTTTTTCTTGCAGGGACAGGTGGCAGTGAGGAATTGGGGCAGCCAGTTGTGGGGCAGTACTTCTGGGGGCTATCACTCTGTAAGCTATGAGGGATTAGTGAAGTGTGAGCTCTTGAGGGCTAATAGTGTTTAACAACTAAACATTTTTATGGCAGAAAGAATTTCTGAGCAGAGAGAATCTGGACATCTAACTGTAAGTCCCCCTTTTTCCTGAAAATGTAATCATCACTACGAATATATTGTATTGCTGAATAAAATAAAATTGCATTTTTAATATGAGCTATGTTTATTCTATTTCTGTGATTTCTTGCCTTCAGTCAAGAATGGTGGGGGGAGTGTTATGGTTTGGGGCTGCATAAGTGCTGCCAGTTGTGGTACATTATAGTTCATTTATAGAACCATGAATGCCAACATATTCTGTGACAGAATGAAGTGGAGTTTCATCCCCTCCCTTAGAATATTGCCCTACGGCTCAGTTTCCTAACATGATCACAACCCCAAACATGCTTCAAAGACCATCACTACCTTTCTAAAGAAAATGGGGGTAAAGGGGCTGTATTGGCTAAGCAGGTCTCCACACCTAAACCCTATTGAGACTATGTGGGGCATCCTCAAACGAAAGGTGGAGGAGCGCAAGGTCTTTAACATCCACCAGCTCCGTATCGTCGCCATGGAGGAGTAGAAGAGGATTCCAGTGGTGATCTGTGAAGCTTGCCCAAGAGAGTTAAGGCAGTGATGGAAAATAATGGTGGCCACAGAAAATATTGACACTTGGGCAGAATTTGTTCTTTTTACTTAGGAGTTTACTCACTTTTGTTGCCAGTGGTTTAGACATTGTTGACTGTGTGTTCAGTTATTTTGAGGGCATACCAAATTCATACTGTTATACAAGCCATACACTGACTACTTTACATTGTAAAGTGTGTGTACATGGCAATAAGAGTTTCTGTAGCATAGCCCAGCTGTCTGTCAGGAATTCTTTTATACACATTTCTGCTACATAAACCATGACCCTTACAGTATAATGCGTCAAATTTAGGAACCATCTTGTTATACTTTCATACATACTGACGAATGCTAAACTAATCAACTGAGAAATATGATTGTCTTGTCTGCAATAGTTTTCATACATGTGTCTCAGATTCTCTTTTAGAAAGATTATTTTGATGTGGGTACCAACATCTTCAGTCAACGTCAGCAATCAGAATTCAGGCATGTAAGTTATAGGAATTAGTAAAATGGAGGACAGAATTTCTATCATTTTTATTTTTTTTTTTCAGAAAATTTATAAGATGGGACAATTCCAAATCATGTGGGCAAAAGTCTGCCAGACTATATCTGCATCTCCGGCACTGTCAATACACTAAACTTTACATGGTGGTTCTAAGTACTGATTTATACACAGGGGTCTTGAGAACCTAAAAGGGCATAGAAAAAGGGATTGTCTAGAGAAGTTTTTTTTTTTTAATTACATATAAATTTAGATTGATTTTTAATACTCAGTTACAGGCAAGTTTTTGTTCACACCCAATTCAGTATAACTTAACTATATTTACCTGCAAATGTTCCCAGGGCACATACCAATTGCGTAATTGGATTGTTATCAGCTGTTGTGGGACTAATTAAAGTAAAAAAAAAAAAAAAATGTCTGCAAAGTTGTATATAGTGTATCACTGTTTTGGAAAGCACAGCCTGCCTGATTCTTATATGACTCCATATATTGAAAGCCTCTAACATGATGTTTAAGGCTTAAAAGAGTTTTACATGTAAACAATTTTCTCTAACAAATTCTTCCAAACATAAAGCTTTTGACAAATTTACTCCACATTAAAACGTTTCTTTCATATAATACCAATGGTTCATGATATGTTTGCAACAGACACTTCAACAGCTCTTTGCCCAGACAGGAAAGAAATAAATTATCTTCCACCTCTCCCAGCAGGAAACCACAGCGTGCTTTCAAAAACCAATCAAGAGTGCAATTACATTAAGGAACTCTATGTAACAATACCTGAGTCTCCTCCTTCTCTTCAGTTTATCTCTGATCTCTTTTCACTCTAAACTTTGTATGTAGTTGGCAAGCACTTCTTCAATTAAAAGCAAAGCTGTCGTTATGACTGATGAGAGGTATCTATCAAAAAGTTAAATGACAGTGTGCAAAAACTAGGGTCCTCTAGAAGACTACGTTGAATTTAATCTGACAGTTTTGTAACATATCTAGTTTTCATATGTTCCTTGGTACCTAACTGAAATAAACAATATACTTTTATAAGTAATTGGTTATAAAAAGGTGTGTGCGTAAGCCGTGTACAAAGGAGGGCTTCCCAGAATACAGCGAAGTCACAGACGAGAGAAGTGACTCCAACACCAGTTCAGACCAACGAATATTTTATTGGAATCTAAATTAAAAGGGTTATTATCTGGATACCTCAAGAACACATACACATAGACACAAATCGGGACCCTTGTGCTACACAGTGTGCCACCTTACTATATCCTCTGGATTCACCGATGTATTACCTTTCAGCGGGCTCAGAAAATCATTACCTTATTAAAACCATAGGTAACTGGAATGCTTGCAGTGTAACACAAAGCTTTGCAAACCTCCGGAAGAACCTGTTATTTCTAGAGTACTATTAACCAATTAAATATCTCCCCAACAAGAACAACGAACAAAATTACCAACACTGGGGTAGAACTTGTTCCACAGTCTCACGCAGATGTTATTTCCGGAAATTTTCATTTAAGGTCGGATTCTAGATAAGACCCTAACTAATCTGTCTACAGGTCTAACCAATGTATTTATCCAGCTGGCGTGCACGCTTAACTCCCTCTGATTTCCACAGGTTTCAGTGCCTGCCCTACACACTCACAGCTGTACTTCTGATTAGCAGGAAAGTTGATGTGTTTCTCTTGCAGCTTTATTGCTCTTCTCTCTCTGACACTCTGACTCACTCTCTCACAGACAGACAGACAGAGCCAGCTAACAGTCTGGCTGTTTTTCTGTAACTGTCTCTGTAACTATGGTTTCAGCTTCTCTCCTGTTAGCTTCTTGGACAGCAGTACAGATTTTTTCCAGAACTGGCTGTAGAGTGTGTCAACCCTGTAACTAGTGTTGAGCGATTTAATCGAGAAAAGTTAAAATCAAGTCGATTTTTACATTTTTCTCGATCCGATCCAATTTTTTTTCCTCAAAATCGGATAAAAAAATCAAGATTGAGAATTAAGATCGAACTATTTTCACAGCTTCATGTACTTTTGGCGGCCAGTGTGCAGAGCACAGAGGGGGGGTCAAAAATATCACCGCTGAGGGGGTAGGGATCTCAATGACCCTGTTTTATGTATGTCACTGTGCAGGTTCCAGATCTTCAACCTCCACAGGTAGCATCACGTGCCAAGAGAAACCAGGCCATTCTGAAATGAATGTGTATTGGAGTCCGTCAACACACAGGTCAAGAGCTGTGGATGGCTCTGCACACTGAGACCGACCAGTGGTTGGGTGCTAAGAACCTGGCGCCAGGAAAGGTGGTGTGCGACAACGGGAAAAATCTCCTTGCTGCCCTTAAGATCGGTAGACTTACATCCCTTGCATGGCACACGTCATGAACCTGGTTGTGCAGAAATTTCTCAAGCGCTACCTGAGTCTTGACTGTCTGCTGAGGAAGGATCGAGGTCTTAGCTCACACTTCCGGCGCTCGCACCCTGCTTCGGCACAACTGGCAGCATTGCAGTTTCATCTGGGGCTCCCTGTCAACCGTTTCATTGTTGACGTGGCAAAATGCTGGAATGCCACCCTCCACATGCTCTAACAATTGTGGCAACAGTATAATTCCATTATGTAGTATGAAGTATCTTATGGCCTGACAAGCAGTGGTGCAGACCTTGGGGTGTTAACCCATAGAGAGTAGAGGCAGGTGAAAGATCTCTGCACCATCCTTACCAGTTTTGAAGACCACCAAAATGGTCAGTCAGGACAATGCCACTATCAGCATGACCATTGTGGTGATATTTTTACTGGATCAAGTGTTAGACACTCTGTGGCAGAAAGTCCCTGCAGTGATGGTGGAGGAGGCGGACACAGATGCGGACAAAGAGCCTTATTCGCCAGAGGATGTCGAAGGCCCGACTGTTTCCCAAATTTATAGGTCTTCTTTAGGCGGTGGTTCGGGGTCCAGGCCTGGTGCAGGACAACACTTCAGCTAACAGAGTAGAGTTCATGACGCTCAGGATGAGGAAGTGTAGGAGGATGATGAGGCAGGGCAGGACACTGACGGTACCGATTTCCCTTCAGTGGTAAGAGGTTGGCACAGATTTCAGGAGGAGAAACATCTGTTTAGTGCCCCTTGACCCAGAGGCTTGGGAAATCCCGGCAGCATCTCACACATGAGTGCTTGGATGCTACATTACCTGCAAAATGATCCACACATCAAGGCAATCACAATGAACAGCAGTTACTGGGTGGCCACCCTCCTTGATCCACGTTACAAATCAAAAGTCAGCAAATTCCTTCCACCCACACAAATTGACAGTTGAATGCAGTAATACTGTTTAACCTACACTCATTCATAGAGACCAAACGGGATTTGTTCGGGGAAGACAGGCCAAGGACGCGACATGTCGCCTACTTGATCTGGTACAAACTGTTTTAAGGAACTACAATAAATGAATGTTTTACCTACTATTTAGCATTGCTGCAATCCTTGTTTCTACAAACTGTTGTGCTGTCAAAGACAGATGTTGCCTTACTATCATTAGTGCAAAAAAGCTTTTTGATGGGAGTAAACTGGCACTACATTAAACTATTTCTGGAAAAATGAGGAATCACTGGTTTTATCTTGCATGCGATCCTCTCCTTATACACGAAACCATCAGCAATTGTCCTTACCTCTGGCTTTCTCTCCTACTCGTTTGATTTAATTAGGTACCAGCAAGGTTCCCACTTTCCCCTTTAGTTTAGTAATGTGTATTGAGCCCTTAGCTGAACATTAAGAAGGAAACCCCAATTATGGATTACTAATTAAACAGACCAACCATAAAAAAAAGCCTTTACAGATAAAGCAATGTTAATTTTTCAAACCCGGCTCCCAATCCCTCCCATTTTAGAATACTTTGATTTTTCTAAAATCTCTTTAAATTAAACACCTCAAGGCCCCCCAATTATTCCCATAAAAAATCTGAAAATTTCATTTACTACTCAAAAACCTTTAACTTTAAATGGGGAAACTGCAGTAGATACTTGGTATTAAGGTTCCCCCCCCCCTTACGTAGTCTAAACACAAGTACTGTGAGTACTTAGAAGCAGAAGGAAGGGGTAAATTCCTTAAAATTTTTCTGGATTGCTTTAAAATTAAGCCTTTAAAATGTCTCTTTTTTCCCAAAATAGTTTTCATTTGCAGAGCAAATTTCCCTTTTATCATACCCCACTGCGATTTCCCCAAATTTCAAAACCCCAATTAAAAGAGATCTCCTTTTTTCGAGCACTAAAAAAGGTGGCTAGATGTCCTAATTTTTTTTGGCCTAAAAATGCAGCTATTTTGCTTGAACAGACCTTTGAAATTTGGAACCAATCTGACCTCAGCCTCTGGTCTCAAATTGAATCCAACTCATTCACCCCTTTCCCACTCTTACATCATCATAAGGCTTCTATGCTTGGTTTTCCTCTACCAACCTCTTCTCTCAGGTCTGTATCATATTTATTTCAGTTGTGGTCAACTTATGTTACACCTAACTCTTGGATACATTTAGTTAAAAAGGATATTTCCTTAGACCTTCTTCGCTGCTGGGCCGACTCCCTTTCACTCAGTGTGTGGCAGGAACAGGGTATTCATATAGTTGACCAACTTTACCAAGATAAGCCCTATTGTCATTTACAGACATTTCCACTTCATTTTCTCTCCCCCGCTCGACCTTTTTTCCCAAATTTTCTTACAATTCGTCATGTGCTTCACTCCATTAGATGGCCGGACTCCCCATCAACCTATTCTAATTTTCAAAACTTTCTTATGAAGAAGAAGGGTTTTTAAAACGGTCTTACATTAATATATCAGAGTATATTAGCCAAACATGGGGATGCTAAATCTCATACTATGTTGAAATGGGAAAAAGAACTTTACTTCCAGTCTTAGAGACCAATGGATTAAAGCACAATTTTTTCTTCCCCCCTTATCAAAGTGTTTTAAATCATAAAGAAACCATGTTTAAAATACATTTGAGATGGTACCTTCCCCCGTCACAATTAGCCAAAATGTTCTCTGGATCTTAGGATCTTTGCTGGAAAAATTGCGCCAGCAGGTACTATGCTACACGTCTGGGGGGGTTTTGTCCAGTTATCCAAAGATTCTGGCATGAAGTCTCCTCTCTTATCTTAGATGTTACAGGTATCTCCTTCCAATTAACACCTGACTTGCAGTCCTAGACATCGGTTTAAGCGATTTCCCTTCTCTTCTCCGCACAATCTTGTTCCATATTATAATAGCTGCTAGAACTTCTATTGAATTTAATTGGAAGAAATACAAGGCTCCTTCTTTTGATGAAGTAGTTAGAAGAGTTAACTTTAATTGCGCTTCTGAATTAAGACTGATTGAATCCCCGTTTATATGTAACAAGAAGAAATTGTTCTGGGACACATGGCTGTCCTCCAGCTACCGTGCTCCTAATGTTATATATTGACCTGCTAAGCCATATCTCTCTACAGCAGTATGTGAAGCTGTCTTTTCTACTTGTGTCACTATTGTATTAACATCCACACATGTTTTGCTTATCTTGTTAAAGTCCGTTTGTGGACAAGGTAGTTTTAACTTGGTGCATTGTGTCCCTTACTATATATTGTTTGTCAACTGCTCAAGTCTTCAATAAAGAAATTTTTAAAGAATGCAGGAATTTGAGACAGCGCTCATTGATCAACTTGAGCCATCTGTTGCATCTTCTTCACATTCTAATGTCATGGTGAAACAACGTCAACAACGTGCCAGCAGTACAGTGGCAAGCAGCCGTAGCAGCATCCGCAGCAGGCATTGTGGCAGAAGCCTACTGGGTGACATGTGGCAATTGTTATTTTCCACCTGACCAATGCCTGTAAGGCAGGGCAGCATTCAGACACACAGAGACTGCCTTAAGACCATGGTCCATGACTACCTGCGGTTCAACCCCAATGTTTTTGGACTTGGTACGGACCCAATCAACTTCGGGGTGTCCAAACTGGATGAATGGCCTGAGCTTGCTTGGCACGCCATAGAAGTTTTATCCTGCCCAGCAGTCAGCATTATCTCAGAACGCCCCTTCAGCACAGCTGACAGGGTGATAACTGACAAACGTATCCGTCTTTCCCCTGAGAATGTGGATCATTTGACATTTATCAAAATGAATCAAGCGTGGATCTCTGACGATTTTTTTGCCCGGTTGGCGTTGTCACCGACTAGTAAACTGTACAACACCTTCTTTACAATGTGAAATACACATTCCACATTGAAATAAATCAATGCTCCTATTGAAAAAATCTTATTCCAAATACTCATTTCTTTGTGAAAATTTTATTCTGAGTGTCCAAAGGGTCATTTTTGCTGGTTTTGGGGTCAGGCCACTGTAAAAGACAACAATAGTAAAGGTCCTATTGAAAAAAAAAAATCTTATTTCAAATACTCATTTCTTCTTGCTAATTTTATTCTGTGTCCATGAAGTCATTTTTGCTGGTTTTGGGGTCTGGCCACTGTAAAAGACAACAATAGTAAAGGTCCTATTGAAAAATAAACATATTTCAAATACTCATTTCTTCTTACTAATTTTATTCTGAGTGTCCATGAGGTCATTTTTGCTTGTTTTGGGTTCAGGTCACTGTAAAAGATACCGTTGGTAAATGTCCTATTCAAAAAATCTTATTTCAAATGCTCATTTCTTATTGCAAATTTTATACTGAGTGTCCAAAGGGTCATTTTTGCTAATTTTAGGATCAGGCTACTGTAAAAGGTGTGCCAGGGGTGCCAATAGTGCTGTACTCCTGTCAGTGGCCCTAATCAAAAAGGGGCTCAGTGATATAATAAAAATAGGAACTAGTAATGGGTGGGGGCCCCATTTGATTTAGCTGTATGGGGCCCTGAAACGGTTAATAGATGACTGATGGCAACTCTGGCTACCACTGCACCTTCTATAACTATGGCCCTGCCAGCTGTACCTTTGTGTTCCCCGTTGGGATGTTCTTGCTGTCACCCCATATATGACATGTTCTTGGGACATCTTCTTTTGGTGACAAAAGTGATAGGCGCCTCCTGCCAGCTACCATGTCCCATTTCCAATACTTATGTCTTCTTATGTGTCAAAGTGGCCCCGTAGCAGCTGCTACTGCTGTACCTGCTGTAGCTATGCTGTCCTAATCTTTTCAGTTAGCCATTGAAATGAATGAATTATTTTAGCCTGTGAATTTTTTTTCTGTGACTTTTAGTGCCAAGTTGTCTTCCCTAAGTTATACCATGTATCCAGTTTACTGTTATGGATGGTAATTCCAGCTTCTCTTCACCTGTTTCGGTTTAAAAATGAACCTGATCATCTTCTCCCATTGACTTTAATGGGAATCGGCAATTCATTGAGATAAAAAAAAATCAACACAATTTTCTTTAAAATCGACGATCGCCTCGATCTAGATTTTTTTTAGTGATCGCTCATCTCTACCTGTAACTGCTGCATAATTACCTGTTTAAGTAAACCCTTGACTCTTTTCTATATCACAGAGGCACTTAAAGGGGTTGTCTCACTACAAAGATTACTTTTTATGCTAAAGATCTTGCAAAAACAAGTCACTTTGCAATATATGTCCATTACCAGTGTCCTACCTATTCCTAGATATCCCCTCTTGTATGGGCTGCATCAGCTCCTCAGGTCACTATAGCTACAGACCTGTTTGATCTCTCATGATAGGCTGCCAGCACTGGTTGCTATAGCTGCAGACCTGTTCAATACCTCATGATAGGCTGTCAGCACTAGTTGCTATAGCTACAGACCTGTTCGATCTCTCCTGATAGACTGCCATAACTGGTCACTATAGCTACAGACCTGTTCAATATCTCATGATAGGCTGCCAGCGCTGGTCGCTATAGCTACAGACCTGTTTGATCTCTCCTGATAGGCTGCCAGGACTGGTTGCTATAGCTGCAGACCTGTTCAATTTCTCATGATAGGATGCCAGCACTGGTTGCTATAGCTACAGACCTGTTCAATCTCTCCCGATAGGCTGCCAGTGCTGGTTGCTATAGTTACAGACCTGTTCGATCTCTCCCGATAGGCTGCCATAACTGGTCGCTATAGCTACAGACCTGTCCAATATCTCATGATAGGCTGCCAGCACTGGTTGCTATAGCTACAGACCTGTTTGGTCTTTCCTGTTAGGCTGTCAGTGCTGGTTGCTATAGTTACAGACCTGTTCAATCTCTCCTGATTGGCTACCAGTGCTGGTCGCTATAGCTACAGACCTGTTCTTTCTCTCCTGATAGGCTGCCAGCGCTGGTCGCTATAGCTAGAGACCTGGTGTCCTCATCACAAATCACTGTAGGCTAGTAGTAATCAATAGAAGCCAGTAAACACTAAATTCAAATATGAAACTGAGAAAACAGGACTGAGGTAAGAGGAATTGATGGAGTGAGACAACCCCTTTAACTCTTTAACTTATATCAAAACTTCAGAACAGCAGAATGCAAAGTAACAGACCAGAATCATCAATCAGACATCAGATGATGGCTCCCAGTAAGAATGACAGTGGGGCCAATCTACCAGCTCACACCTGCCTATTGAATTTAATCTCATGGATTTTATCGACTATTGCTTATATAGATCCCTTTATGGTTTATTACTGGTTTGATTGAACTTGTAAATTAATAATGTTCTGAAAATGAGTCAAAATTAGTTATCATATCCAAACAAAAATGAAACAGATACACTGGTTTAGGCTATTGAGGCATGAGTGCAGACAGCAAACTCTCTAAGAGTGCTTTCACATGTTGTGGTTTTAGTGCAGTTTTAACTCCACTGCAATTAAACTGCTCTAATTGCCAGCAAGCTTCTTTCAGTTATTTAAATTGTTTGGAAAAATGTTTCAAGTGAGTAATTAATGACTGTGATTGAAGTTTTGTGGATTATAAATGCAGTAATCGGTTACTCACTTTCCAAACAGTTTAGATAACTGAAAGAAGCTTGCTGGTAATAAAGGCAATTTAAATGCAGTGCAGTTAAATCTGCACCAAAACCACACCATGTGAAAGCACCCTTATACAAGAAAAGCACAGAAGCATTCAGCAAGCACTAAAAACCCATACAATTAAGTAATGGAGCATTTTAAAATGCAATACTTTTATCTTTTCTATATCTATGATGTGTCAGGGGAGAAACATCAGAGAACAAACATCCTGAAATCACTGCTGGTAAAACACAAGCTGGTGGTCACATGATCTGGGGAATGTTTTTGTGGCATTCTCTGGGTCCCCTCATCCACATGAAAAGGCACTTTCGACTGATTTAAACATGAATCTCTCCACGCAAATCATATACATCAATTCCTGCTCATTATTTTCCCTAAGATGGGATCTTCCAGAATGACAATGCAACATGTCCCACGGCTAGACATGCCCCACATTGGTTGACTGAGCATGACCACAGCCAAAAAACAACGCATGCGTTTACTAGAGACGATAACACTTAACTTGTAATAGTAGACACCCTTACAACGGTTTTAGCATTTCATTAAATGGTCTTCTGCATAAGGGGACAGTGAAAACAAGCAACGTTGCAATTGGATGTCATTAGCAAAGTCTGCCTTATCTTCATTTTGTGTAAACACAGTTCTCCAGTGTCGGTCAGGTCCCATCTCCTTGCATTTCATTGGCTGACGGCTCTACTAATTTACATTCTGTTCGGCCCCCGGTCGTATTCATGGGAGCATGCATTTCTTGCCTCTCTCACTCAGAATAAGGAGCCGGCAACAATTTCACTATATACAGCCACCAGCTCCTCAGTGACACTGCAGCTGCTTCTACAATCAGAAAACAGCAGTATTGTGCCTCGGTGCCTAATGCTCCTGCATGTAAGGGGTCGTGAACAAATTCACTGTATACAGCTAGCAGCTTCTCATTGACACTGCAGCTTCTTCTACAATGAGAAAACAGCAGAATTGTGCCTCGGTGCCTTGTGTAAACATAGAATGGAGATGGATCTGTGCTCTGGATGAGTTCATAGAAGACTGGATTCTACTGTAACAAATCTCCAGTTGTGAGAGGAGAAGAGATCAGTGCTCTGAATTCATAGAAGACTGTTTAGACTGAATGCAGGCCTGTGGTATGTAAACAAAATAAGACTGCATAGGGAGAGGAACAACACAGTGACATGTGGACTCGGGGGGGGGGGGGGACTGACTCAGCAGCGAGCATAAACAGTGAAGGGGGGATGATGTCATCCCCCTTTGGTTAAGAAACACCCAGCTGGGAGAGGAAGAAACGCCCCTGGATTTCAGGAACCGAGAGAATCAAGCTTCAAGAAAACAGCTGAACTGATGAAGCGATACATCCTCTTTAAGATGCTCACAGTTTTTTTTTTTTTTTGGAGGGGGGCTGCATCTTGTAGTCCTAATGAACTATCTGAGACCAGCAGGAGACTAGAATGAGGTGACGCTGTGGAAATCCATTGGCATGGTTCAAGTAGGAAAACTTGCAGAATCACCAGTGTATCACATACTTAGAAGTCTGTAATTTTAATTGTAGGTACACTTGAACTGTCAGAGAAACACTCTAAAGTCTAGAAATACACATTGTATGATTTTTAAATATTTTATTGCATGTAATAAGTACTTGAACACCTACCAGCCAGCAATAATTCTGGCTCTCACTGTTAGTTTTTCTTTAAGAATCCCTCCTGCTCTGCACTCATGACCTGTATTAAATGCACATGTTTTAACTTGTTATCTGTAAAAAAGACACCTGTCCACACGCTCAATCAATCACACTCCAACCTCTCCATCATGGCCAAGACCAAAGAGCTGTCTAAGGACACCAGGGACAAAATGGTAGACCTTCCCAAGGCTAGGATGGACTACAGTACAATAGGCAAGCAGCTTGGTGAGAACTCAACCACTGTTGGCGCAATTATTAGAAAATGGACGACACACAAGATGACTGTCAATCTTTACCAGTCTGGGGCTCCATGCAAGACCTAGACTCGTTGGGTAAGTATGATTCTTAGAAAGGTCAACAATTAGTCAACAACTACATGGGATGATCTGATCAATGATCTGAATATAACTAGGACATCAGTCAAAAAGATTACCGTTAGTAACACACTATGCCATCACATATTAAAGTCCTGCAGGACACACAAGGTCCCACTGCTCACACCAGCATATGTCCAGACCAATTTGAAGTTTGGCAATGACCATCTGGATGATCAATAGGAGGCATGAGAGAAAGTCAAGTGTTCAGATGACACCAAAACATAACTTTTTGGTATCAACTCCACTTATGTGTTTAGAGGAAGAATGAGAAGTGCAAACCCAAGAACACCATCCTAATCGTGAAGCATGGGGTGGAAACATCATACTTTCTGCTGATTTCTGCTGATTTCTTTCTGCAAAAGTAACAGGACAACTGCACTGTATTGAAGGGAGGATGGATGGAGCCATGTATTGTGCGGTTTTGGTTAACAACCTCTTTCCCTCAGTAAGAAAATTGAAGATGGGTTGTGGCTGGGTCTTACAGCAGGACAATGACCCGAAACACACAGACAGGACAACTAAGGAGTGATTCAAGGTAAGATGTATTTCAAGGTCCTTGAGTGGCCTAGCAAGTCTCCAAACCTGAACTCAATTGAAAATGTTCGGAGTGAGCTGAAACTATAGCCCAAAACCTAAAAGATCTGGAGAAAATCTATAAGTTGGCCAAAATCACTGCTGCAGTATGTGCTAACATGGTCTACAACTACAGGAAACATCTGACCTCTGTATTTGCAAAAAAATATTTCTGTACAAAATATTAAGTTCTGATTTTCCATTTTATCAAATACTTATTTCATGCAATAAATTGAAAATTAATTATTTAGGATTCATTATTTAGGATTTTTTCGATTTTTTTTTTTCTCACAGAATCTTCCAAACTAGAAACTAAACCTAACTCTCTAATGTCCTATATTAAGGTAATAACAAAACGGGAAACTTGCAATCCAATTATTCAAGTTACAAAATAGCATCCAATTCACACTCTTTCCTCAGAGTACTAACAAAAAACATACAGACAATGGATTTAACTATTAAGCAATGTGAAAAATGTTACCCTAGAGAATCGACATCTATATTGGTTCAGCATGTCCATCAGAAATTATTACTAGTACTCATCATCAAAGAATTAATATCAAAATTTATTCAGCTTATCCATCAAAGACCATTCCTCATTCTGACACATTTCCCCTAGAAAATTATACAGGGTTCATCAGGGAATAAAGAGGGGACATGAAATTAGTAAGAATCCTAATAATGTTCAACACCTAGAAAGAGATCGTATGGGCAATAGATGATGTAGAATTAATCATGCAGTAGTGGAAATATTAAACCACTTACAAAGCATCTTGGGAGACACTGGTGGGGTCAATCCTAAGATAACAATAGTCTAAGCAGATATATAAATTTAGGATACACAAAAGCATTCATTATACAAAGAAAGCATAGATCAATAACATCCATAGCTGCTAGGTTGTATAGTGTGTCAAAGGATGATTCAGAGATCAAATTTATATTTTCTCCGATAGCTAACAGCGATACTGAAGAGATAGTAGCAGAGGCAATGCATGCACAAAGTATCACATTGCAAGACTATTCTGAGCTACATGTGAATTGAGGATTACTACATCCAAAAAACGGCGCTAGTGAGATCTTCTGCTCTTTTCCATAAGCCTTTCTTTATACAAAAATTTTGGTGAGGTGAGAAAGACAAAAAATCCTCACATCACCATGTTGGTGGCTCTCCCCAAGGAGAGATATTTCCCTCTTCTAAGCCACACACGCCTCTCATCCAGCCAGTCAGTAAATTCTACCCTGCACTGAAGGGGGCGAATACCCTGAAACAGCTGTTTGTAGATGAACTTATCTGGCATGACTCAATTCCTTTTCACATTGCAAGACTTCTGAGTTACATGTGAATTGAGGATTACTACATCCAATAGATGATGAGCTTGTCAGTGTTTTCCCATTAGCTCTTTTTAATACAAAAATTCTAGTGAGGTGTGAAAGGTGAAAATCCTCATATCACTGTCTTGGTGGCTCTCCCCAAGGAGAGATATTTCTTTTTATAACTTTTCTTTACTACCAAAATCTTTCATACACCTTCATTTGGCTGCCCTTTTTTGACCTTTATTTGAACTTATACCTTTTTGGCATGGTGCCCAAAATAAGACTGCATACTTAATGTGAAGCTCAACTGATATTTTAAATAGAGGTAAATGTATACTTTCTTTAAAGTATGAGGTTATACAGCTTCATACTGCACAGCAGATAGTCAATGTATTTTGCCCAATAAATGAAATATGTTTATCCTCCTTCACTCATCTCCACTCACTGTAAGAAATACCACATACCAAGTAGCTTCTATATTAAACGTATGCTTTTAATAAATACACCTATTTTTTAATTGTTTTGATCAATGTTCAGTTTTTTATCATGGCTGTGGAGGGCTGGCAACTTGATATATTTACCATAGTTTAATCTGACAGTTATATTTGCCGATATGACTACCTGGGAGTAATTTCATTTTATTTCAGCCGTGGGATAAATCATATTAAGATTATTAATTAACAGTAAATCATTTGAATGGAGCTCTTTGAGCTTTAAAGTTCCCTTAGTTTCCTTTTGTGGTCCATTACTTTCATGATGTTTATTAATGACTTGAAAATTAGGCATAATAATCACATTACATTTGCTGATTTTACAAAAAGTATAGTAGTTAATCCTTGTGGTAATGTAGACTGTAATGGTTCCAAAGTCACTGGTAAGTCCTACAAAGAATATACACTGGTAGTTCATTAACTGAATATGTTCTTGATACCAACTAATAGATCATAAAATGAAGGGAAAGTCAAAAATTTAATAAATCACTGAAAATAATAGACTTCCTTTCTAAAACTTAACATTTAATAAATATCTGTATAAATTCCACCTTTCAAAAATGAAGCACAACCCTTGTGCCACAACAACAAACAAACCTCTCTTTTTTCACCTGTTTCAATTGTATATAGGGTGAAATATTAACCCTTAGGAAAAAATCAAGCCTCAATTTGTACCATTCAGAGGTACAAATTCAAAAGAGAACATGCATGAATTAATTTGCACACTATTATTAAGGTTTTGACTTACCACCTCTTTCACTTTGAAGAATGGTGTTTTGCTTATTTTTTTGTGTCGTCGGAGTTCGCCAAATTTTTTGCAGGATATCACTAGTACAATGGCCTGTGAAATACAGTTTCAGTACGTAAAGTATTTTGGCCCTGATTCTGCAATATGTAATGAATCCCTGAGCAGGGAAAAGGGTGACTTCAAATCTCAGAGCCTGCATGACCCTAGAAACTCTCCCTAATTTTTTTCTATATATATATAAAAGGGAGCTACATATGGATAAATACTTAATCCCAAACATGTTTCATCCGCTAAAGAAGGACTCCACATTGAGTTGGATAAGGTGTTGACTAAGAACCATAGTGATCTGGGCAGTACTGTCCTGCTCCAGCAATCTATGCATTCCTAAGCGCGGGTTGTATGGGTTATTTAAATCTCACCCTTAATTATTAAATAATCAATCTAAATCGGTGACAAGTTTGAGAGGCAGGTAGCACATTAGGTATTGAATTCACATAACTTACCCACATACTCAAAACATTTGCCAACTGCCAATTGTCCAATTGTAGCACAAATAGACCACAGCAGTCATGTTATGGTCGTTGCGCATGTCCAAAAGGACTCTTGAGCTTCCTGCTGTTGGTGTGGAATGCACCATGATACAACGTATGCCTCCACACCTACTGCGCATGTCCGGAAGTACTCAGAAGTTCTGACTGGAACACACTGATGCGTTCCACTGCATGCATGCCCAGAATATGATTAGTGGTCTATAAATATACACACTAAACTGTGTATTTCCAGGGGTAAAGGAATATCGTATGGAGCACATCATGTTTTATTATCAGACTCCAAATGGCCAATAAAGAATAGATCATAGGTATTAACATACCCAAGGGAATTTAATCACATTCTCCTAAAATCTCTAACTTTAAAATATTTTAATAGGGGCAGTACATGACTAATTCTTTGGGACCATGTAAGATTAATAAAAATTGTATAAAAAAACAGAGATAACTAATCTGTTTTCAATATATGATACAATGTATATGCTTTTAATGAGGACTATAGTATTACTTAAGATTCAAATGAAGTGTTATAGAGAGCTGGAAATGAGAAACACACTACAGCAGATCTTCTAAATAAAGTATGTATAAGTAAATTGTTCATTTAAGCCTGAGGGGTACACACTGGAATTCTTTTTGTAGGATTCTTCTATCCCAATCTCCTCCTTTGATGAGTGGTCTCACAACTTCTATCCCTCTAGAAATGAGTATTTCAGATTTACCATTATGCACATCTCTCATGTGTTTAAAAATGGGTGTTTCAGTTCTCTTCTAATGTCACCCACACAGTCACCTATCCTCTTCCGCAGTTTGCAAACAAGTTTTTCCCACGGAATTGTATGGAAAGGGACATTTAGCCACGTATATGCCTCCGACCAATCTACAATTCAAAATATTCCAAATTTGGAATTTTTAGTCCAGTTTTTGCGCTCGTAAACTCCTTAAAATTTGCTATGAATTTGCAAAATTTACAGTTGCCACATTTGTAACCCTTCTCTTTGTGGTCTAGTAAAATGGCTATGAATAACTCTATATTTTATGCTTCTACCTCTGCAGTAGTTTATTGCTGGATTCATTAATAGCATTTCAGTAAAATTTCTATCCGTGAGAAGGGTATTCTAATAAAGATCCGATCTTTCGTTATCTTGCTCTTTTTTCTTTGGTATCAATAGCATAGATGTGTCCTTAGTGCAGATTGGAAGGCTTTCTTGAGAGTGTGGTTTGGGTACCACTGTTTGAACTGTTCTTGTAGGTCACTAACTTGGGTCTTGAATATTTCCACATCTGAGCAATTTCTCCTCAGGCGAAGTTATTGTTCCCTAGGAATACTCCTCACTAGTAATTTAGAGTGACAACTCTTCCACCTGAGGAGACTATTGGTTGCTGTTTTCTTTCTGTAAACCTTTGTACCTAAAGTATTGTCCTCATTTTTATAAACTAAAACATCTAAGAAGGGGAGAAGGAATTCCTGAATCTTTTAAGTAAAGTTTAAATCAATGGGATTTATATTCTACTGTTTTACGAATAACTCAAAATCCTCTTTTTGACCTTGCCACAGTACAAATATGTCATCAATATATCTAGACCAAAGTAGGATGTGATTGGTATATCTTTCAAATTCTTCTGAGAAAGCGATTGTGTTCTCCCACCAGCCCAGCAGCAGGTTTGCAAATGTATGAGCACATGGGTTCCCCATTGCTATACACCTTTGTTGTTGGAGGAACTTAACATTGAACATAAAAAATTTGTGCTCAAGAAGGAAGGTGAGTAACCACAATATGAAGGTACTATGTTATTCTCATTGTATCCCTCTACCAAGAAGAAAACTTTTCACTGCTCTTATATCTGTTGTATGTGCTATTGAGGAAAATAGAGCCTCCAAATTGTTGGTAGCCAGAAAAATTCTTTTTATCTACACTTATCCCATCGAGTTTTATGAGGAGGTCAGTCCTGATCCTTATGAAGGGTGGTAAGGGTTGCACAAAATCATAAAGAACTCAATCAATGTATAGCCCTGCATTCTGAGTTAACCCATCCACTCCTGACACTATTGGTTTTTCCTTCGGGAGGGGGGGGGGGGGGGGGTGAGGTTAACTCTTTATGCATGTTTGGTATACTTTAAAAGTTGGATGTTTGGGGATTGGTAGGCAATAAAATTCTTCTTTCTTGTTTGCTAATGATGTTATTTTCAAAATCGCAATCCAATATGTTCTTCATCATTTCATTAAATGAGTTATAGAACTTTGTTAAGTAAAAATAATAATAATAACAATTATTATTATTATTATTATTATTAAAAAACGTAATTTTTTTTTTTAGGGGAAAAAAAATTTTGGGTTTTTTTTTGTTTAGTTGTTTTCTTAGGAAAAATGTCTATGAATGTTATACAGCATACAAAAATTTCACAGAAACTTTGCATAAACTTGAATATGTTTGTTGCATTGTATAAGTGCATGTTATAGCTATATTTATATATATATATTTTTAATTATCTAAAAGGCAAATAAAGTAAAAATGAAAGCCTGGAAGAAATCCCTAGTATGCAAAAAAAGCAGCAGAACAGAAATATTCAAAACAACCATCGGGGTATGGCAACAAAAATAAAGATTGGCCACATCAACTTTAGAGCATACCGAGGGAGCAAAAGCAATAACAACAACAGTGAGTCAAGGACAGGCTGCTCCCTACATTAAGCGGGAATTCACGAGAGTGTACAGGAGGAGAAAGAAAGAGAACAGTAAAAAGAGAGAGGAAGCACAGAGGGTTAAGTAGGGTACATTCAAGATAGAGATAAAAGAAGAAGGTATAATGGTGACACATACTGAGGCTTATTGGTAGCAGGGCCACAGGAAGGCTTGGGCTAAGATGGCTGCTGAATGCATCAAGTGCCCTGTAAAGCCGCAGGTAATGGAAAGGGTTCGTCTTTTAATTTTTGGAATTGAAAAGGGAATCCTGGAAAAAAAGAAGGTTCAGGTAGCAGTGTAAGAGAGAGACCTGCAAGATGGGAGATGAGTATTCCTCCCAGAGTTGAAGTATGAAGAACAGGAAGAGTAGGACCTGTCAATTGATCTACCCTAACTGTGCAGTATTAGGGTGAGTTTACATGGCAAAGACCAAATACCAGTATTTAGTCTTTTTTTGGCATGCAGGGGGCAGCTTTTGTCTGTGGTTTGCGGATTTAAGCTGTCCCCCTTCGCACCCACATGTTCATCTTCAGCCTGTAAGCTGTCAGAAAAACTGTCTGGCAGAAAATCCATGTAGTGGGGACTACTGCATGGATTTTCTATTGAATACTGTGTGGGAGTGCTGCTTGTTTGTTTTCAGATGGTTTATAAAACTGCAAACTGTCTGAAAAACCAACCATTAACCTTTGCTGTGGGTACAAGCCCTTAGTGTGAATATGTGACAGAATGTAACATTTTTTAAGTATTGATTATTGATGAGCAAACCCAAAAGAATTCAAGTTCGATTCGAACTGCGAATTTTGAGGCATTCGTTCGAAGTTCGACTTGAACATCGAACTCGAACCCATCAAAGTCAATGGGAGAAGATGTTCAGGTTATACATATACAGGTGAAGAGAAGCTGTAATTACCATTCATAACAACAAACTGGATATGTGGAACAAGTTAATGTAGAAAAATGTGTCTCTTAGGTGACAGAAAAAAATTTTAAAAGGTTTAAAAAAAATTTCTTTCCCTTTAAAAATAACTAAAAAGATGGGGTAAGCTTGCAAGCAGGGACGACCCAAGGGGTGTGAAAGAAACAGTGTAGGGAGCCCTACATCCTGGGGGAACCCAAAACCCCCTTTGACACATGGGCTTTTGGAGAGGGTTGTTTTTTGCAATTAATGAACCCCAAAAACTCCCAAAAATTAACTTTTGGATGAGTATGATTGTATGAGATATCTTTATGAATTTAGGTTTTTGACCTAAAAGCCCAAAATCAGCTTCTGGGTGTGGGAAAATGAGCCAGCAATACAAAATCCCTAACATTGCGGGCTAGAAAAACTAGGCTTGCTATATACCCCCTAATACCAAACTAATCTAAAAGAAACTTTCCTGCTAAAATCGCTAAAAAACAAATCTTGTGCCTGCATACATGCAAGCAAGCAGACAGAGACCAGTCTGTACAGTCCACAGAGTGAGCTAAAAAAGGGGTTTACAAGGCAATATAGTGAAATATATATAACATGATCATGTGATTTTAGCAGACAGTGAGAGACCTATACCTCAGCAATGACGTTTTTGACATTTCTCTGTGCTCTGCATTGATTGGATGGCTGCCAAACGTGAAAGAAGCAGCTAAAAATGAAACTAAAACTAACGTGTCAAACACGCATTTCAAACGCAAACTTTACATGAAAGAACCCTAAATAGCTCAGTTTGGTTCCGTCCTAAAGAATCAAGAAGTTCCTCCAAATTTAAATTTTCACGAACGTTTTATCCCCTAGCATTGATTTGTGAGTAAAGTCTGCACTCTCTGACACTAAAGAAGTCTCTGTGGTTTATTCCTTCGTCGGTTTCCTACCCTCCCAGCAAAACCAAAACCCCCTAGGCCTGGAAATTTTTTCTTTTTACATTAGCAAAGCTGACACCAGTGTCCAACCCACCTGCATGTCCTGCTTCCTACTAGCACAGTTTAAACCTTTTCCAGGCAGTAAATCTTCATGCAGTGGGCAAGCAGCTAAGAAAATGAGAATCCCTGTCTTGTATTTGTATTTCAATATGTTACTAAAGATTTTCCAAATACATAAGAAACAGTACAAGGTGCAATTACAATACATTACACACAAAAGATAACATTCGCAAAAGCAGAAAAGGTCACATCAAGGATATACAACTCCTTTTGACTTAACCTGAAAATGTACCACAAATGATGGGATAACAGAAAAAAAAATTTAAGCAAATAAGAGAAAAAGGGATTTGAGAGTTCTTCAAAAGTAATGGGGGAAAGAAGCTCTGCTAGAATATGTTCACAATGGTAATAAAAATTGACTCTATGAATTACATCAGTTATAGTACGGAAGGGAAATCTTCCTAAGGAGAGCACCGAACACGGCTTTTAGAGTTTTTGTTTTGCTTTTCGCCCTCTTCTTAGCATCTGCATATCACAAGGGATTTTTGGGGAAAGGGGCTGGGGAACCCACAGCGCCCCCTTTTTGGTTGTAACAAATCCCAATTTGCTTTTGCCCACCGAGTTTTAGAAAAACAAAAAGGTTTTTTTTTGCCAAGCCGTATCCTCATTACAACAACGTGTTTCGGGATTTTTGTCCCCCTTCAGTGCAGAGTAGAGGGAAGTACTGGCTGGGTGTGGGAGGATCGGGAGCTCAGGAAGGGAAGATTTCCTTAAGGGGCACCCAACGAACGGCTTGTGAGTTTTTGTTTTGCCTTTTGCCCTCTACTTGCATCTGCAATCACGAGGCATTAGGAAAGGGGCTAGAACCCACAGCCTCTCTTTGGTTGTAACAAACCCCTAAAATTTGCTTTTGACCCACCATCTTGAAAAGCAAAAAGGATTTTTTTAGCCAAGCCAGTAACTCTCATCTACAGACAATGCTGTTTGGGGATTTTTGCCCCTCTTCAGTGCAGAGTAGAGAAGATACTGGCTGACTGTGTGGGAGGCATCGGGTACTCAGGAAGGTAAGATCTCTCCTTAAGGAGAGCACCGACGACGGCTTGTAGAGTTTTTGTTTTGCCTTTTTGCCCTCTACTTAGCATCTGCATATCACAAGTAATGATGGGAAAGCGTCTGAGAACCCCACAGTGCCTCTTTTGGGTTGTAAAACAAAATCCTCAATTTGCTTTTGACCCACCGAGTCTTGAGAAAGGAAAAAGGATTTTTTTTAGCCAAGCCAGTATCTCTCATCTACAGACAATGCTGTTTCCTGAGCTACCCGATGCCTCCCACACAGCTAGCCAGATTTCTCAAGACTCGGTGGGTCAAAAGCAAATTGAGGATTTGTTACAACCAACAGAGGGCGCTGTGGGCTTCTCAGCCCCTTTCCCATAATGCCTTGTGATAGCAGATGCTAAGGAGAGGGCAAAAGGCAAAACAAAAACTCTACAAGCCGTTTGTTTTGGTGCTCTCCTTAAGGAGAGATCTTACCTTCCTGAGCTACCCGATGCTTCCCACACAGCCGACAGTATCTTCTCTACTCTGCCCGGGAAAAGGCAAAAATCCCGAAACAGCGTTGTCTGTAGATGAGAGATACTGGCTTTTGGGTAAAAAATCCTTTTTGCTTTCTCAAGACATTCGCCCAGCGATGTCATATGCCGCATTTGCCATAAACGCAACAGTAGAGGGAAGAATTTTAAGTGTTTAACCACCAACAACATGTCTAGTCACATGCAGCGAATGCATGAGTTGAAATGGAGGGAACACTTGGCGAATAAAGGCCATATTGGTCCTGGGCTTCCAACCACTGTCACACCCTCTGTCTCCGCCTCCTCCGCCATTTTTAAGAAAAAGCGCTCTTCTGCTGCCCATGTCCCTCAGAGGCATGAGCAAGGATCAGCCTCCGCTACAGCCTCTACCGTCGCCCGAGTACTACCAGCAACCCCCAGAGACACAACCCCACCCCTTCTCTTCCAACCCGGGTTTCCCCCTGGGATGGGATACAGGGTTTAAGGGGGGGCCATCCCCTTTAATCCCCAGTACAAAGCAAAAAAGCAGTAATTTTCCCTTTCCCAAACACCCCAAAATTTAGAGTAAAAAATTGGAATGGGGGGAACGTGCTCATTGATCAACTGGAAACATTTTTTTTTTGGTCTGCCCTTTAAGTTCTTTCCAAAAGTCCGGTGGAACAATGTCAGCAAAGTGGAACAGCGCAGTGTGCCAAGTAGCCGCAAGGGGGGGCAGAGCAGCAGCAAGCATTGTGGCCCGAAGCCCAATGTGTGACCCCTTTGGGAAAACCTTATTTACCCCCTTCACCAAAAACCTGTAATGCGGGGAAACATATGGGGGCACAACTATTGCGCTTAACACCCATGGTTTTTTGGTTTTGTTCTGGGACCCAAAATGAAGTCTGGGTATTTCCCAAAATGGTTTAATTTTGGCCCGATCTTTGTCGGGCCAAACCTTTGAGTTGTTTTTTCCGCCCAAAACCCTTACGGGAGGGCCTTCACACAGCTGGGGGTCATTAAGAAAAAAAAGCATCCGGCTTTCCATGATTTTTGTTAATCGTTTTTTTCTTTAAACAAAATTGATTTAGGTGTGGATCTCTGAAAGTGTTGTGGCCCCAAATTTTGAGGTCACCCATTAGTTGCGGCTACTTCACCCTTTTTCCCCTTCCAAAAGGGAAAAAGGGTTTTCCCTTTAAAAAAATGTTTTTAAAAAAATCATTTTTTTCTGCAATTTTTTTTTCTAAGTGCCCAAAAAGGTTTATTTTGGGTTTTTCGGTTTGGGAGGGCTGTTAAAAGACACCAATTGTACACGGTTTCATGAAAAAAAAACCTATTCCATTTACTCACTTCTTCATGAAAATTTTAAGCACTGTCAATGGTTTTAGGGTCATGGTGCTGTGAGATACAGCTATAATCAAAGTCCTTTGGAAAAGAAATGTGGGTTCTAAGTGGCATTTCTATCTCATAATTTTTAACAGTGGCTGAGATGCCATTTTTTATAATTTTTTGGGTCACGTTGCTGTGTAATACAGCTATACTACAGGAGCTATAAAAAAAAAATTGGTTTCTAACAGACATTTGTTCTTAACAATTGTCAACAGTGGCCGAAGGGTCATGTTTTGAATTTTTGTGGGCATGGTGCTGTGAAATACAGCTATACTACAGGTCCTATTGTAAAAAATGGGGTTTCTAACAGACATTTGTTCTTAACAATTGTCAACATTGACTGAAGGGTCATGTTTTGAATTTTTAGGGGCATGGTGCTGTCAAATACAGCTATACTACAGGTCCTATTGTAAAAAATGTGGTTTCTAACAGACATTGTTCTTCACAATTGTCAACAGTTGCTGAAGGGTCATGTTTTGAATTTTATGGGGCATGGTGCTGTCAAAAACAGGAATAGGTAGGACACTGTTAATGGACACATATTGCAAAATGGCTTGTTTTTGCAAGATCTTTAACATAGCTAGCAATTCCTGTAGTGAGACAACCCGTTTAATACAATAAAAAAAAGAGAAAAAAAGACGTGATGGGATTCCATCCTATTTTAAAAATATGTTTTCTATAATTAAACTACTAAAAAACTTGCATGTACAAAATAGCTGATACAAATATTCCTCTGAATTGTACAAGTGAGGTTCAGGAAGACTTGAGCAGATGTATTTTATTCAGAGGACATGGCGTATGGAGCACATTTGCCACCCCAAGAACAGAGACAATTTCCTCCAGCACGTTAAGTAAAACGAGAAAAAGAAAGCCAAGCCTTAGGGCACCTGGGTGGAACAGGAGCGTCAAACACTAGCGTTTGCAAGCGCAGCTCAATTGGTCCACACTCATACGGAAGGGCAAGCGCTCTCGTAGAGGCAAAATTTCTCAAGCACTACCCAGGTCTTGACTGTGTACTGAGGAAGACTGGAGGTCTTAGCTCACACTTCCACTTTCAACACTCTGCTCGCATGACTTGTTTTTGTTGTAGCTGCGTCATAAGGGCATTTTTGCCATGTTAATGATGACAGGGACGCCAGACCTGGCGCTCACCGCCACCCACTATAAAGGACGGCCTGTATGAACTTGGTGTTATTAGATGCGGACGCCCCAGTGCGGGGTTCTCACAACACCCACTATAAAGCAGGGCCCTGCCAGCTGAACCTCTGTGATCGCCACGTTTACAAGCTCACCCAGCCTTGTGATCGCAGTAATTTCCTTCAACCCACTTGACAGCAAGAAATGCAGATTTTGCAGACAGGCCCCGTTGACCTATTTGGGGACATCTGTTTCTTTGCTTCACCATTTCCTGTAATGTCATGGTGGAACAATGTCACCAGTAGATATGGCAAGTAGCTCTGAGCAGCAGCAGTATTGGAAAATTGAGTGTGTTTTTAGATATAGTTTGATTTCTTATGTGTAATTTTCGCTGATGGTCTTATAAGGGCACCTGTGCGGGTTTTTGGTCCCCCATTGCTGCGTTACAGGTATGGATAGTCAATGTCCATTTCACCAAAATACTGCTTCAAAGAATAGGCTTTCTTCCGGCACTTTTTAATCTAGGGGGTCATTCAGGCTTTTAGGGTCATGCTGTGGTACAGAGTCACGGATCAGTCGATGTAAAGTCAACTAAAATGGTGGTATCAAAGATTTCTTTTTCCGAGCACTCTTTTTATCTGTGGGTCATGCAGATTTTGAGGATCAGTGCATCCAGGGGACAGGGATAGTGATGTCCAGTTCAACGTAAAAGTGGTGGTTCAAAGACTCCTTTTTTCCGGCACTTCTTAATCTGTGGGTCATGCAGATTTAAGGGTCGCATGCTGGCGGTACAGGGCAATGGTAGAAGTCAAAGTCTCAGTTCAGAGCTAAAATGGTAGTTCAAAGACTACTTTCTTTTGGCCACTTTTTAATCTGTGGGTCATGCAGGTTTGAGGTCATGCTGTGGTACAGGGAGCTAGGTTTTAGTCAAAGTCCAGTTCAACTAAAATGGTGGTTCAAAGACTACTTTCTTCCGGAACATTTTAATCTGTGGGTCAAACAGGTTAAAGGGTCATGCTGTGGTCCAGGACAGGGATAGTCGATGTCCAGTTCAACTAAAATGGTGGTTGAAAGATTCCTTTTTAATTTGTGGGTCATGCAGGTTTGAGGGTCATGCTGCGGTACAGGACAGGTATAGTCAATGTCCAGGTTCAAACTAAAAAGGTGTGTCAAGATACCTTTCTTCCAGCCCCACTTCTTAATCTGTGGGTATGCAGGTTGTGAGGGGTCATGCTTGGTACAGGAACGAGGTAAAGTTAATGTTCCAGTCCAGATCATATAAATGGTGGTTCAATGACTACTATTTTTCGGCACTTTGAATCGTGTGGGTTCGAAGCATATTTATAAGGGTTCATGCTTGGCAGTCAGGGACTGGATAGTCATTTCCAGTTCATCTACAATGGTCGTTCAAAGACTACTTTTTCCGTCACTTTTTAATCTGTGGGGTCAGACATTTTAAAGGTACCTGCATTTTGTTCAGTACTCAGGGATATTCGATTTCCAGTTCAATTAAAATAAGGTGGTTGAAAGTATACATATTTAATATGTGTAATCCTTATATTGATTTGTATCAGTTGTGTACTCGCCACTCGCTCTACACATCGCGCATATAGCGGATGTGTGATACATTATAATCAAGAACCAAATTTTTCACACATCACATAACTAGATCCGGCCCATCGCTTAATAGTGTGTGTGTGTGTGTTGAACATGATGTCTCGGCTCTGTGGTGTTTCGCGCAACAGGGACAGATAAAGTTCGTGTCCAGTTAATCTAATGTGTATGTAGAAAGCAATCCAACAAGATTTTCTTACTGCACTATATATAGATTGAGTATAGATCCGCTGGGTCATGCCAGATATGAGTATCGTGTGTGTGTGCAGTCCAGGGCTGGGATAGTCGATTTCCAGTTCAACTAAAATGGTCGTTCAAAGGACTTACTTTCTTCCTTGGCACTTTTTAAATCTGTGTGGGGTGATGCAGAAATTAGGTTTTTGAGTGGGTCATGCTGTGGTACAGGACAGGTATAGTCATGTCCAGATGTCATTCTAAAAATGGCTGGTGTTCAACACGGAGTACTTTCTGTTTTGACACTTTTTAATTGTGGGTCATGCAGATTTAAGGGTCATGTTGTGCAGTCCAGGACAGGAATAGTCGATTTCCTGTTCAACTAAAGAGGTGGTTCATAAGATTCCGTTCTTCCGGCACTTTTTAATCCGTGGGTCATTGGAGATTAAAGGTGTCATGCTGCGGGTACCAGGACAGGGTATAGTCAATGGTCCACGTGTTCAACTAAACCTGGTGGGTTCCAAAGTCACTTTCTTCCGGAACATTTTTTAATCTGTGGGTCAGGACAGGTTTAAGGGTCATGCTGTGGTCAGGACAGGATAGTCGATGGCCCGTTCAACTGTCTCCCCCGAGTTAGGTTGAAAGACACCTTTTTAATTTGTGGGTCATGCTGGTTTGAGGTTTATGCGCGGAACAGGACAGGTATAGTCAATGTCCAGTTCAACTATACAAAGATAGCTGGTTCAAAGACTACTTTCTTCAGCAACTTCTGTAATCTGTGCGAGTTCATGCAGGTTTGAGGTTCATGTGTGGTAGCAGACATGTTATAAGTTAATGGTCCAGTTTCGATCTAAAATGGTGGTTTCAATGATATGTTAATATTCAAAAACGTGTTTTGTACTATATCAAACTTAAATGTAAAAAGGTGTCCAGGGCTGGCTGTGTCGATTTCCCAGTTGCAAACTAAAATGGATCGTTCAATATATTTCTTTTTTTTTCTTTTTTTTTTTTGTGTTTTGTGTTAAAACAACACAACACAAAATTTTGTTGTTTTTTGTGTTTTCTTTTCTTTTTTTTTTTTGTTTTTCAATAAAAAAAAAAAAAAAAAAAACTCAAAAACAAAAATAATAATACTATATCAAATTCCTCCCTCCCCCCCCTAAATCACCCATACCTCCTCCCCACCCCAAAATACCTCCCTCAAAATTCCTTTTTTTTCTTTTGTTTTTCTTTCACCCCCCCCCCCCCCGCCCCCAAAATGTAGCACTTTGTCTTTCTTTTTTTTTTTTTTTTTTTTTTTTTCTTCTTATTTCTTTTTGCTTTTTTTTTATTTTTTTTTTACTTCTTTTTTTTCTTTTTTTTGTTCTTTTTTTTTCTTTTTTTTTTTTTTTATGTTTTTTTTTCTTTGTTTTTTTTCTTTTTTCTTTTCCTTCTTTTTTTTTTTTTCGTCCTTTTTTTTTCTTTTGTTTGTTTTTTTTTTTTTTTTCCTTTTTTTTTTTTTTTTTTTTTTGTTTTTTTTTTTTTTTTTCTTTACTTTTTCTTTTTTTCTTTTTTTTTTTTTTTTTTTTTTTTTCTTTTTTTTTCTATATTTTTGTTTCCCTTTTTTTTTTTTTTTTTTTCGATTCGTTTTTTTTCATTTTTTATTTTTTTTTTTTTTTTTTGTTTTTTCTTTTTTTTTTTTTGATTTCTTTTTCTTTTTTTTTCATTTTTTTTTTTTTCTTTTCTTTTGTTTTCTTTTTTTTTTTTTTCGTTTATTACTTTTTTTTTTTTGTTTTTTTATTTTTCTTTTTTTATTTTTATTTCTTCTTTTTTTTTTTCTTTTTTTTGCTGTTTTTGTTTTTTTTTTTTTTTTTCTTTATTTTTTTTTTCTTTTTTCCTTTTTTTTTTTTTTTTCCTTTTCCCTTTTCTTATTCTTATTTTATTTTTTTTTTTTTTCTTTTTTTATTTTTTTTTTTTTTGTTTTTTTTTTTTTCTTTTTTTCTTTTTTTTTTTTTTTCACTCTTTTGCTTTTTTTTTTTTGTAGATTTCTTTTTTTTTCTTTTTTTTTTTTTTTCTTTCTTGTTTTTTTTTTCATTTTTTTTTTCCTTTTTTTTTTTTTTTTTTTTTTTCCCTTCTATTTCCTTTTTTTTCTCCCTTTTTTTTTTTTTTATTTCTTTTTTTTTTTTCTTTTTTCTCTCTTTTTCTTTTTTGTTTTTTTTTCTTCTTTTTTTTTCTTTTCTTTTTTTCGCACTTTTTAATACTGAGGTGTTCAAAAGGGTTAAGGGTCTATCCTGTGGTAAAGAACGGGATAGTCGGTATGGTCAGTTCAACTAAAAATCGATGGTTGAAGATTCCTTTTTAATTTGGTGGGTCAAGCAGTGTTGAGGGTCATGCTGCGGGTACCAGGAAAGTATAGTCAATGTCCAGTTCAACGCTAAAAAGGTGGTTCAAAGACTACTTTTTCCAGCATTTCTTAATCT
The DNA here is from genome assembly GCA_025379985.1 of Phyllomedusa bahiana. NCBI lineage: Eukaryota > Metazoa > Chordata > Amphibia > Anura > Hylidae > Phyllomedusa > Phyllomedusa bahiana. The sequence goes on from JAODAL010026275.1 coordinate 53,353, forward strand.
GTGGGTCAAGCAGGTTTGAGGGTCTGCTGTTGGTACAGACGAGGTAAAGTTAATGTCCACGTTATCTAAAGGTGGTTCAATGACTACTTTCTTTCAGCACTTTTTAATCTGTGGGTCATGCAGATTTAAGGGTCATGCTGCAGTCCAGGACTGGGATAGTCGATATCCAGTTGTCAACTAAAATGGTGTTCCAAAGTACTTTCTTCCGGCTACTTTTTAATCTGTGGGTCATGCACGTTTTGGAGGGTCTGCTGTGGTACAGGACAGGTATAGTCTAAGTCCAGTCATCTAAATGGTGGTTCAACAGGTAGTACTTGTCTTTTGACACTTTTTAATCTGTGGCATGCAAGATGTTTAACGGGGTCATGCTGCAGTCCAGGAACAGGAATAGTCGATTTCCAGTTCACTAATATGGTGGTTTCAAAGACTCTTTCTTCCGGCTCACTTTTTAATCTTGGTGGGTCATGTTGAGATTAAAGGGTCAGCTGGCGGTACAGGACAGGTATAGTCAATGGTCTCCAGTTCAACCTAAAATGGTGGTTCAAAGACTAATTTCTCTTCCCAGCACTTTCATAATCTTTGGGTCATGAAGGGTTTAAGGGCATGCTTGTGGACTCAGGACAAGGTCATGTTCAATGTACAGTTCAACTAAAATGGTGGTTGTCAAAGACTATTTCTTTCGCCAGCACCTTTTAATCTGTGGGTCATGCAGGTTTGAGGGTCATGCTGTGGTACAGGAATACGGATAGTAATGTGTCCGCTACCATTAAAATACTGCTTCAATAAAACTTTCTTCCGGCACTTTTCTTCTGGGGTCCCAATAAGGGCACCTGTGTGGTTTTTCGGGGTACATGATGCATTAAAGGGACAAGGGATAGTCAGTGTCCATTCGCCTAAAATAGTGTGTTCACAAATATTTGTCTGTGTCTTCCGGCACTTTTCTATGTGCTGAGGGTCCATCAAGGACATTTTGATGGTTTGGGGTTCATTGCATGGCTTTTTAAACAGAACCAATAGTAAACGCGTTCTAATGGAAAAAAAGTGTATTTGCCATGCTTCAAGGGCCATCAAAATGAACCAGCGGTTACTGTGTTTCCACCCTCCTTGAGAATCCTACGTTACAAATCAAAGTGAGCAGATTTCGTACCACCCACACAAAATTGACAGTAGTATGCAGGAATTTGATGAAACAGGGCTCGATGACCAACCTAGACGCCTAGGGCCCTGCCTAGACGGAGACCTCGCTTCCGTGTTGGGCTCGTTCTTGTGGCCTCGACACATGTGGACGGATGTTGGTCCCTGGTGCAGCAAAAAGTGATAGGGGGTTGATGGTATCTCCATTGCCTCATGTAGTGCGCTATGTGCACATTATTCCAAAATCCCGGCTGTCTTGTTTTAGTGCGATAAGGGGCCCTTTGCAGCGCTACCGCCATGTACCCTACTGTTGGCTACGCGCCGTATTCATGTTTTCGTGTGTGTGTGTGTGTGTGTGCATAATTAAAATTATGTTTAGCCTGTGATTTTTTTTTTTTCTGTGACTTTTATAACATAATGGTCTTGCTAAGATGTAGCACATATTCAGTTTTCTGCTGTTGTGGAATTGAATTCCAGCTTTGTGTCCTCACCTGTTTGAGGTATAAGAATGAAGCTGTTGTTCCTTCTCCTCGTCTTAGACTTCAGGTCATACGAGCAGATAATCTGTTATCGACTATTGACATGATAATTACCGATATCAGCTATCGACTCGATAACGATTGTTGGCACAATCGCTCATCCCTACACCTATATACTGTATCTATCTAACTAATGGTTTAAATCACTACCTAACTAATGAGGGGACCTTATACTCTATCTACTGGAGTGTGCTTTATAACAGACGCATGAAGGTCGCATGTAGAAGGCTGTATTACATGTCTGTAAATATATACTGGGGGCCTATACATCTACTTAATTGTGGGCTTTGTTATACCAACATTACTTAATGGATCGTGGACTCATATACAACTACCTACTCTAATGGCTACGGGTCGCACTATATACCTAATGAGCTTGGGGGGTGTCTATCTATGACCTTCTTTTCGATTAGGGGACCTACATATGAAAGTTGGGTTATGCCCCATCCCTTACAGAAGGCACCCAGCTTTCCTTTGATAGGAAAATTGGATGCCTGGTGTGGGAGAATGTTCACCCACAGTTTTATGGATGCCGATAGCTTAGTCGCGCAAGGTATCAGGAAAGCTGGGTGATGTCCCATCCTTCACAGCAGGTATTCAGTTTTCCCATCATAGGAAAGTTGAGTGCTGTGGAGGATGGAGTGTCACCCAGCTTTTCTGGGAACTGTATAGACTATCCAGCCTATACTCTATGGGCGACATGTATGAACGGGCATTATGCCTGCTTTTTGGCGTATACTGCGCCTCCCGGCCCGAATCCCCCTGTCGGACGCAAGGGGATGCTCGGTGTTTAGGCGACAGCGTTAGCGCACTTTTCAGCTGAGCCACCCGCCATGAAGGGGCGGCAGACGGGCGATCAGCCGTCGGTGGTGCTGCGATGTAGGCGCGTCCGGGGCGGGGAGCGGGCTTGGCGCTCGGAAATCTCCGAGGCATGTAGCGATTCGTGATAGCCTGAGTCGGCAAAAGCGAGGCGCAGTGCAAACGCTCTGCAGCTCCGACAGGCAGACCTGGTTTATTTTGGTCTAAATGCTCCGGCGGCGGCGAAGTGAAGCAAGATCGGAACATGCGAGGAAGCAGATAGAAGATCGCAGCAGAAATCTCGGCACTCCGCTTCGTGCAGCAGGAGTATGATTCCGAAAAAAAATCGCCTTTATAAAGGCGAAAAACATTATCAGAAAAGAGCTGAACCTCAAAAATAAACATAATAAAAAAAAAAATCACTTTCCAAAAATCTAGAACGGCGCAATATCAAGAAATTGGATATAGGAAATTGCCGGGAAATACAGTAATTCAAATTCTGAAAGCTATACTCATTGGTCGGCATAAACCGGCCAATCAGAATAGGAGCGACAGTGAACCATTAAAACCTATGGAGAACGATTGAACAATCAGAATCAACGGCGGGACAGTTCAAAATACAGTAAAAATGCAGAAAAGAGCTGATTGGTAGAGCTAGCGGGGGCTTGGCTATCTCGGCCAATCAGAATAGGAGCGACAAAAACCCATTATAGCCTATGGAGAATTTTGAACCAATCAAAATCCAAGGAGGGACAGTTCAAAATACAGTAAAAGGGCAGAAAAGAGCTGATTGGTTAATGCGGCAGAGGCTTGGCTATCCCAGCCAATCAGAGCGCGAGCTACTTCTTCCATTGTAGTCTATGGAGAGATGGGCGCAATGCAATCTCGGCGCTCAGCGCCGTGCGGCATGGAGTATGAATAAAAAAATAAATTTTATTAAGTGTAAAACATTATCAGATAAAGCGCTGAAACCTTCTTTAAAAATAAAGCACTTAAATCCCTAACAACGCGTTTGTCGCCGAGACCGGCACTACATAAGGAATTGCAATAGAGAGAATTGCCGGGAAATACAGTAATTTAAATTGTTGAAGCGCTTCTCATTGGTCGGCAGAAGCCAGCCAATCAGAATAGGAGCGACAAAGACCCATTATATTCTATGGAGAAATATAGGGCCAATCAAAATCCAAGGCGGGACAGTTCAATACAGTAAAAAATACAGAAAAGGGCGAAA